>SJYC01024516.1:0-21682 GCA_006408675.1 Madoqua kirkii | reverse complement strand
GACAGCTTTTGGCAGGAAAACCTCCAGGTCCTGCTGGGTGGTGGGGAGATGGGGGTAACGGTGAGAAGGGTACAGGGGAGCTGGATCACTGCACTGGGGTCCCTGAGAGAGGGGGTGGGGGTGGGGAAGGGCTGAGGAAGATCAGCAGCCACGGAAAGCTCTTGGAGGCCAACTCATCCACACTGTTATTCAACTGACAGATGGGGAAAGTGAGGTGCTCGAAAGCAACATGCCTTTTCCAAGAGAACACGGGAGGCCATGGCCCAGGCTGGACCAGAATTCAGGTCTCCCTGTCGTCCAGCCGGGGCAGAAACTGCAGTCATTGCTTCCTTCAGGCACCGTTTTCTCAGATCCCATGGAGATGAATGCATCCTTATTGCTGCCCTCAAGGAGTTCTTGGCGAAGGAGACAGACACAGACCTATCATGAGAACCGAGGGTTGGTAAAGATACAAGGAGAATTCCCTCCAACGGCAGGAAGCACAGAGAAAGAATTCATTCTGCTCGCAGGGGGAGTCTTGAGAGGCTTCAAGAAGGAGGTGGTTTCTGAGCTGAATCTCTAAGTATCGGTTTGCTAGTAGTTCAAAGGAAGAAAAGAAAATCAGGCATCAGGAAGGCTTTGTGCTAAGGCCCAGGGGCATGAAAGTGCGTAGGGGATATTCAGGAACCGAAGAAGAGTGGGTTTGATTGGAGAGTCAGTGCAGGAAGCAGGGCAGGCCTGGGGGCCTGAGTCAGGTGGACGTGCAGTGAGGGTGGATCTCAGCTCTCAGGCGACTTACCAGCCCTGCGGGGGATGGTTTTTGTCACTGTTAACTGAGGTCCTCCTTTTGCACGATAAAGTATTAACATCCTCCGGAATACCCAAAGATGTGATGGTCATTGGTTTTTCCAGTGTCTGACTACCACGTCACTTCATTTAATGGAGAGGCAGGGTCAGCGGCAACAGTGGGGGTGTGATGCAAGTGGGTAGACTCCAACATCATGTGCCTGCGTGCTCGGTGCCGCAGTCGGTCCATTTCTTTGTGACCCTGTGGGCTGTAGCCGGCCAGGCTCCCTGTCCATGGGATTCTCCAGGCAAGAATTATGCGAATGGGTTGCCATGCCCTCCTCCAGGGGATCTTCCCGACCCAGGGATCAAACCCATGTCTCTTGCATTGGCAGGCAGGTTATTTACCGCTGACGCCACCCGGGAAGCCCGTGCATCCTGAGTTTTCATTATAATTCCTAAAGACACACAAAAGTGCTTTATACACTATTAAGTCCTATACACATATATATGGCCTCACAGAAGGTCATTGACTGACCCCAGGACTT
The DNA here is from genome assembly GCA_006408675.1 of Madoqua kirkii. NCBI lineage: Eukaryota > Metazoa > Chordata > Mammalia > Artiodactyla > Bovidae > Madoqua > Madoqua kirkii. The sequence continues at coordinate 20,369 of SJYC01024516.1, read as the reverse complement.
CCTTAGATGGAGACCCCCCCTATACATGGAGACTTCACAGTAACCACAGAATGGTGGGGTGCATGCCCCCCACCCTAAAAGTTTTCATGCCTTAGAATTTGAGACACTCCCAACTCGGCAGAGGCTGCAGCCGCCCCAGCAAGGCGGAGATGAAGCGCCCGTTGGGTTCTTTTCAAGTTCCAATGGCACGTAATGACGGCCTTTTCCTCCACTCATAAACCACATATGGAATTAATAGCACCGGCATCAAACCAGACCAGGCTGGGTTTATTCACCAGAAACAATGAGACGTTCAGAGAGCGGGGCCAGGAGAGGCAGAGAAGGCTTTAACAAGCTTCTAGGTGGGATTTTTATTCCCCCTCCCTTTTCACTTTATTGAATCTGGTCCTTGCTGATTTGGTTACAGCCTGTGATTTCGGTTTATGATTCAATAACCCATTTGAAAGCTTGTAAATAGCACGGTTCTGCTATCTGCTCTCTCCTCCCCAAGGGGGTTGCCGCTGAGGGAAGCGGGGAGCTCGCTTCCTCTCGCAGCTGGGTGAGTGGCCCCGAGGGTGGGGCCGCTGAGCTAAGTGGACCTGGGGTGGGGTCTTGACCGACGGATGAGGTGGCCACAGCCTCAAGCATCCATTAGACCACAGGGACCTGCAAATCCAAATGAGAATTCTCCCATCCAGACACAACGGTGTCTGGGTGCTCCTGATTCTCCCCACCCCAATCAGGGCTGGGGACCCTACTGGCGCAAGCCCCAGCTCACCTCTTAGGAACCCCCGAGTGAGCGCAGTGGCCCTCTTCCCAGATTCTGTGTCCTCAGGGCCAAATTTCTCCAGAAGGTCATCTACAATCCCTGCTCCCTCACCTCCCTCCACCCCCAACCCACCCCTAACTCCCTGCTGGTCCCAAGAGGAGGAAGAGACAAGCCCAGTCTCGAGCAGAACCCTGGGTGACCAGCGGAGGCACCAGTGAGTCCAGCCGAGATGAGTCCCAGGCAAGCAGCCAATCAGTAGGTGATTGCTGATGTAACTCACTGATTTGGGGTGGTTTGTTTCACAGCGATAACTGACGGATACACTGTCTTCTATGGGCCTCTCAGGAAGCTCAGCAGTAAAGAGTCTGCCTGCCAGTGCTGGAGATGCAGGAGACGCAGGTTCCATCCCTTGGTCGGGAAGGTCCCCTGGAGGAGGGCGTGGTGACCCACTCCAGTGTTCTTGCCTGGAGCGTCCCATGGACAGAGGAGCCATGAGGTTGCAAAGAGTCAGACACGACTGAGCGACTCAGCACAGCACACTATCTGCTGGGGGCTTTTCAACTTTATTAACCAAATGATGGGTCAAATAGATGAATGCTACCGTTCCCTAAATTGTGGCATCCATGAATTGGAGAGGTCAAATGGGATTCTGTGCTTCTGAGTCTCGGCCGTTTAAATTCTGGGTGGGCACAGCTTCTCTGGGAGAGCAGTGGTCCTTGCGGGAAGTTCCATGCTGATCCTTGCCCCATGCCACGTCTCCCCTTGGCCTTGGTGAGAGCAGCCCGCTGCCAGGCAGCTGAGCGGAAGTGGACATGGAAGCTGTGTCATAAACAGTGGAACTGGAACACGCCTTCATGACTCCCCTGCCCACAGGGAAAAGCACAAATGGAGGACCTCTAGGCTCCAGTTTGATCTATCTCCTGGCCTTGCCTCCTGCAGCTGCACCACCATACGCTCTCAGGTGGGATGATCAGTTCTGCTAAACGGTCTCCAAGCACATCATGCTTTTTCATGGATTCCCTGCCTTTGCTCCTGCCCCATCTCCTCTGCCCAAAATGCTCTTCCTTCAGTTAGGGCCCCCTAATGAACTCCTGTTCATACTGCAAAACCCAACCTACACAGTCCTTTTGCAAAATTTTCCCCAAACTCAGCTCAAACACTATTCTTATGATGCTGAAATCATTTAACAGCATGTCAGGTTACCCTCCATCACCCCCACCTCCCGGACCACCACTAGACTGTGAAGTCCTCCAGACTGTGCTCGGTAAAACTCAAGAAGGTAAATGGGTGAGTGAGTGATCAGGGTGGGTACGTTTCCAACAGGGTAAAATGGTTCTGTGCAAAAACCAAGGGCACTGGAATCAACAGGTCCCAGGTTCAGATGCAGAGGATTGTTACTCCATGGGATTAGGCTAGTTCCATTGTTTCATGGGTCTTAACTCTACCCAGCTATAAAACAAGACCAACAGTGATCTTGGCAGGACATGCTGTCTCCAGAGAAAAGGCTCCCTCTGCCGAGGGACTCACAGCCCTCCTCTTCTGGAAGTGGGGTGAGGGCTGCCTCCTTCTCCTGGCACCTTTTCCAGGAGTGGGAGATCCCACGAAGGTGGGAACCCAGGGAGGCTGGAGCTCGGGTTTCTCCGAAGACATTTCTCCCTAGGGAGTCTCCGTGAGTGACTTGGTAAAGTCATCGCGCCATCTGCATTCTCACCCTAACTGCCGCTGGACACCAGAGAAGACTTTCTGCTCAGCATCTGCAGCCGTCCTACGGGTAGCGGTATTATCTGCGTTTTCGAATGAGACACCGAGGTGCAGGGACGGCACAGGGTCTGGTGAGACGCTTTTGCTCCCTTCCGCTGTCTTCTTCTGAAGAAGAGCTTTGATCTTTGACCTGGCATCTCTGTGCAGTCAGTCACAGGGAAACCGTTGTTTGAGTTGGGGCTGATCTGGACAAGCCTGTGGTTTGGGTTTCCTGGGCTCTGGACTCTGCTCCCCAGAGACCGGAGGACAGGGAGCAGGAAGGAGGACCCAGGAGAGTCCCAGGGCCTGGAGGAGCCTCAGGGGGGCGTTACTGCGTCTCTCAGCACTGCTGAATGCGTTCTTCCCGGTCCCTAGGTGCCCCCTCTGAGCAGACATTTCTTCAGAGCCTAGTTTTCGCCAGGCTCTGTGCCGAGAGGAAGAGATGCTCAAATAAATGTCGTTGCCGTGCCCTCAAGAGCCTCCCAGTCTGACGGCCGAGGCAGCCATGAAGACAAGCTTCTGGAGGCCATTTATCGAAAGGCTGTAGTTAATGACACTTGGAAGTGAGAGGCCATTAAGGCATCATCTTGGTGCCAACTCTAGCCGATCGCTCACGGCCGCCTAGGCGCCCCAGGGCTGGGAAAGAAAGGATGCTGTGATTGATTAGCAATGTCTGCCGTGGACCCGGCTAGGAGAGGTCTGCCCCGTGTGCCAGTTACCTGCCAGCCCAGGTTGAACAATGTGACTCTTTCAACGTGTAGCAGCCTGTCCAGTCAGAAAGACTGGAGGGAGCCGTAAAACCAGGATGCTTCCAATTCTGATCTGAGCACGGGCTGTACGCCTTGGAGGAAGGAAGCATTTCTGCTCCTGGGAGAATCTAGAAGGCTCCCAATCACTGGCAAGTGAGCCGAGCTTGAAGGAAAAGGTTTCAGTACCTTGTACGTGATTCCCACGGACATATGTTGTTGTTGTTCATCTCTGAGTCCTGTCCGACTCTGTGAGCCCATGGACTGCAGCACTCCAGGCTTCCCTGTCCTTTGCTATCTCCTGGAGTTTGCTCAGGCTCAAGTCATATTGAATCCATTGTGTTCCGTACATTCTCCAGGCGGAGAAGATACCAGGGAGGGCCTTTTAGGCAGCCAGGGACAAGGGGTGTCTTAGATGCAGCTTGGTGGGGGTGACCAGCAGAAGGGGTGTGAGGAGAACAGAGCTGGGAGTGAGGGGCAACTCAGGAAAGTTCTGGAGTTTGGCTTTCATCCTAGGAGCAAGGGGGCACCTTGCATGCAACACAGTTTTTCTGCCAGGAGCCCCCCAGCAAGGGGGTGGTTGCCAGCCTGAGAAATCTTCCCGAGTGTTCTCGGCCGGGAGAACGGAGCTCCTGCCGCCGTGAGGACGCTGCTATTTTAAGCCACCTGCCAACAGCCCGCCTGCCTCCCCCGCTGCCGCCTTGACATGCGGCTTCTGACAGCGAACCCTGTGTCGCCCCAGCAGACAGGCCTGGGCGGCTGAATGCAGACGCGCTCCTGGGCAGGTGACAGCTGCAGGGACCTCCAGCGGCTTCCCACCTGGAGCCCAGCATCCTTGACCCACTAGCCTTGGGGGGATGGTGGTGCTGAGGGGTACTCACGTCCTGCCCTGCTCAGACAGCTCAGGCAGACCTGGGTGCTAACCTCTGGTCTCACGTATGTGGGAAGACATCTCTCTTCTCGGAGCCTCGGTTGTTCCTCTTGGTTGTCTGTAAAATGGGTATAATGGTGAAATACGCTGCCTCACAGGATGCTATGGGAGCTCTTCAGGCCATCAGATAAGTAAGGGACCAGCTCAGTGCTTGGCATAGGTTAGGAGGTGAGAGCTTGTGTGTGTGTGTGTGTGTGTATGTTAGGTCGGTTCAGTCGTGTCTCTTTGCAACCCTATGGATTGTAACCAGCCAGGCTCCTGTGTCCATGAGATTCTCCAGGCAAGAATACTGGAGGGAGTTGCCATGCCCTCCTCCAGGGGATCTTCCCAACCCAGGGATCAGACCCGTGTCTCCTTCATTGGCAGGAGGTTCTTTACCACTAACGGCACCTGGGAGCCCGAGAACACGTATACCAGCTGCCGTCACTCCCCGCCCCCCTTTCTCTGTCTCATTCCTCTCCGCCTGACCTTGTGCTGGACGGTCACCGGACCGCGACAGCAAAGATTTTGGATCCACAGCCTCCAAGCATGCCGACACATAGTAGGTGCTCATAAATAAACCCTCCACGAAAGGAATGGTTCTCGTTAAATAGCGTCAGTACTCCAAGCCTTCGCTTCCCATCTGGAAGGCCTGCATTGCACGGTGAGCGTCCATCCACCCAGTCATTCACCTGTGAATCGCTGCGCCCCTGCAACGCCCCCGGCTCTGTGCGGAACTCCAAGGACCAAAGCTGTGCAAGTCTGAACGGCCCATGACCTCCGGACTGGGTATCTTTTCATCTGGTGAAGGAGTAAATTCCTAATTCTCAAAGTGGACCATATTCGCGATTATTTGACATCCAAGCAGGTGGATCTGTACCCAGTCTCATCGCCCTTCATGAAGTAATAGCCGGCCTTACTTCTGTTGTCTGCCATCGCGGGATCTAGACGGGGAAGAAGCGGGGTAAAGGAGGATGGTGGTCCCTAGTGCGGGCACTGTGAGAGGAGCATTAGGTGGTGGACAGTCAGCTGTGCTCCCAGAGCCCATGGTTCTGCAGGCGCCTGGGTCCACCTGGCCAGGTGGCAGGGGGTCAGCAATTCCACCAGCAGCTTGCGGAACACGTCACCCATTGGAAGGGACCAGCGGCGTGTGTCCAGGCCTTCAGGGACTGGTTGGCATTGGCTCAGGTGCCAACCTGAGCCTGCTCGTTTATATGTCTCAGAGCCAACTGCACTCTGCCATTTCAACTACGGCATCCATTGCATCCAGAACTCACCCTCCTGTGTGACACCCATTTTCACCTGTCATGGATCAGAGCCTGCTCTCTGCCACCAGCCTGGGTTCCAGTCCCGGCTTTGCCACCTTCTGGCTGTGTGACCTCAGGCAAGTTGCTTAGCCTCTCTCTGCTTGTTTCTCCACCTGTAAAGCAGGGATAATAATGGCACCTACCTTAGTGGGCTATTGAGAGGAGAAAATGAGTCAATACATGTAGGTCACTCAGACCCTGGCCAAGGACCTGCCAGTTCGCTGGTCATTGTCGTTTGCACTGTAGGCGTCTGACATCATTAATGAAGACCCAGTCTGGAGATCCAAGGCTGTGTCTTTTTGCAAACGTTGAATTTGCTTGGGGCTGTGGGGTGAGAGGGATTGTTCTGGAGTCTCCCTCTTTACTTCCCTGTAACAGCATTAGACACCCACACCCTAGCCACGGACTCACGTGGGCAGCACTGGCTTCCTCTCTCCTCCTAGGCTCTGGACACGGCTGTGTGATTTTCTCTGGCCAGTGGGCTGTTAGCAGACATGATGCAGGCAAAGGCTGGAAATGTGTTTGCCCCTCTCTGTGATGGGTGGGGGGGGCATTTGTTATGCTGCATTATCCTGCTAATAGCTAACCAATACACCTGCCAGTGCCTTTCCAGCAAGGGGTTCTTGTGATGATAAATGAGAGGGTGCATGCAAAGTGTTTAGTGAAAAGGTAGACACGTAGTAAGCCTTCAACGACCCTTAACTATTTTCATCACATCTTCATCATCTTCACCAGTATAACCTCTCTCCCAGCTGGGGCCAAGGTTCTCTTTCCCCCTAGCTTGAGGTCAAGTACCTTTCAAGGACCCAGCCTGCATCCCCAGCCGCTTCCCCACCTGCCTCTTCTTGATGTTCTGAAGAAATGAGAAAGAAGTGTTAAATTTGTTCTTGGCTACTTTTCCTTGCAACTCCCAGAGGCCCTGCTTACAAACTGAATCAGTTATCAGCTAGTTAGGCTGGCGGTCCCCGGAGGTGCCGCTTGAATACAGATAGGGACCCATGCATTATTCAGTGCAAAGACGGGCAGAAATGAGCAATGCGTCCGAAGCCAGAACAGCAGAGGCAGTAAGGGAATAATTAGCGAGCTGTCACTTGTCCCTGTCACTGTTCCCTCCCTTAACACATGAGGGAAAATAAAAAAATAAAAAAAAATTTTTTTAAGGGAGAAGAAAAAAGGCAGGGAAGATCTTTTAGCTTCTTGAGGCAGCTGGTAGGTTAAAATGTGACACTCAAGAAGCTTGAAGCAAGGGCTCTGGTTTGTTCAAAAAAATCTGTGGCCTGGGGACCCCCCCCGCAATATTTTATTGAACTCCCCTTTCTGCTTCATGATTCAGGAGCATTGGCCCCAGCCTTCCATTCAGATTTTCTGCACGTTTCCATAGCACTGGGAATTAATTTCTCCCCTCTCAGGAAGAGGTGGGGGTGCTGCTGGGAGAAGGTGAGGGGTGGGGAGGAGACGTGAGGGGCAGAACCACCCAGGCCCGCCAAGGTTTGAGGTGACCTTCCAGAAGGAGAACAGGATGAGGTTGACAAGACCGGCGCCTGGCTCCTTTGGGGACTGTGCGACTTGATTATTCATGAGTTTACGCGTACAGAAAGAAGTCATTTTGTTGCGTGACTTCTCATCATTTCTTGTGGAAGCTATTTTTATTTATCTATTAATGTCTTGTTAGAATTTCTTATTTTTTTTTATTTCTGGTGGTGTGTGCCGATTGGTTTGCCACTTGGGGTGTCGAGCCAGACGAGAGAGGATCTGAAACGTGTTGATGGCAGGGCCAGTTTTCTCAAAGATTTCGCCCCTCCCTTCTCCCTTGGAAGGAATGGAGAGGGGGGTGGGTTTGGATTGAGGATATTTGCTGCCTTGATTCATGGCTGTGCTTCCCGTTAGAAATGAGGTAGTTACCTTTGCATAGGACTGTTCTTTCTGCAGTTCCGACTGCGTGAAACCCCAGTAGATGGAATGGGGAGAAAATGCTTTGTATAAGAAGAGTCAGAGAGAGGTGGTGGGAGGAAGCAGGGCTTGAGAAAGGGTATCAGGCTAGGTGATACCGAAGGACTTTCAAAATCAGGTCCCAGTGAGAGGCAATGTTCTTTCTCCCTGTAGGATTCCCAGCTAGTAAACAAATCACCCTTCCTTGTAAAAATCTCAGCTTCCTTCCTGCATAATGACAGCCACTGGTGGATGGGAAATTTTGTCCTGAAAGTCCAGACAAGTGAAATTCTCTCGTGAAGCCACTAGCCCATGGTGTGTGTACCACTGTTCCTTAAACCAGTGCCCAGGGCAGACATTGCTAATCAATCCTAGAATGTAACCGGGCAGCCATCTTGAATATACCAAGCAGCCACATAGCATGCAGAATTAAGCACTGGAACTGGAGCAATGAGAACTCTCATCCACACACTGGGGTTTGGGAAGGGGTGGGTCCTTTAAGGGAAGAAGGCCAGAATGTCCCAAGGTACAGAGCTGGGGACTTCCACAGTGGTCCAGTGGTTAAGACTCTGTGCTTCCAATGCAGGGGACATGGGTTTGATTCCTGGTCAGGGAATTAAGATCCTACATGCCTCAAGATGTGGCAAAGAAAAGAAAAAATAATGATAGAGTTAAATCTTGTTTTTAAAGATCACAAGTTCTGGATTAGAGAAAAAAGAATGTGAACCCCAGAGGGAACTTAGCAGTTTCATGATCTTGGGCAAAGTTCTCCAGGATGAAGGTCTCAGTTTTGACATCCAGGAAATGGGTATAATACTAATAATACTAACTCATCAAGCAGCGTCCAGAGACACAGCATGCCAAACACAGAGCTCCCTGCCAAATGGGCTCCTTCAATCCATCTCACTCTTTCAAACTCTAGATCTCCTTGGCACATGTCATTCCTACAGCCTGGCACATCCCTTCTTCCCTTGCTAATGCCACCCCAGGCCAAATGCCACCTTCCTCTGGGAGCCTTTAGGAGCAAACCTTCTCAAGCCTGTGCAGGGTAAGTTACGATTCTCCACTCACACGTCTGCTCTAGTTTTACATTTGCTGTGCATGCTCAGAAACGAATGACAGATTTAATTTGTTCTTCCCCTTCCTGACTAGGTCTGAGGGCCAAGGGATAGACTGCCACCTCTCCGTCCCCAGCAGCCAGGGTAGAGATCGACACTTGGAAGAGATCCAGGAAGGGTGTGTTGAATGAAGGATTTGCTGTGTGTCTCTGAGCAGCCTCCGCCCCTTTCTGGGCCTGGTGTTTGCCATCCAGCCCACACATAGACTTAGAGGTGACCTGGCTGTGGAGGGGGAATCCCCAGCCGCGGGGGGCAGAGGCCCTCCTTTTTGGCTCTCTCTCTCTCTCTCTGGCCTCACAAAGCTCCTGCTGAGGGGGAAGGTGGGGACAAATAGACTGCTGGTTAACCTTGTCTTATATAAATTCTTCAGCTGTCTTTTAATATTTCGTAGCCAATGAATTTGCTGACTTGGGAGGAGTGGTCTCAGATATTTTTGTGAGTCTTAGAAAAGCAGTGGGAAAGAGGTCGTGTGTCAGAGAAAATGCGTGCTCCGTCTTTCTCTGTATCTTCTCTCTGCCTCCCTTTGTCAGTGTCTCCTTCTTTTCCTGTCTTATTGTCTCTCTCTTTCCCTTTCTGCTACACATACGCACGCGTGCATGCGCGCAGGGAGGCTTTAAAGGTGGATGAGGTACATGACCTTGCTCCCAACATTACCCCTTCTCAGCACCTTTCTCCATCCTTCCTAAAGTGGCGTGGCATGCATCAAGATCCTACCTCCCCGTCTTTCACCTTCCCTTCCTCCTCCTTTGCTTCTCCACCCACTGGGCTCCGCAAAGGAGAAGATTCCCCTTGTAGGTCAGGATATGCTTCAGTTTTAAAGCCACGTGGCCAAAGCAAACACCCTCACTGGAAGTTTGCTGCAAGATAATGGAGCCAGGGAGGGAGAAAGAGGCAGACTGAACAAGAGCCAGCGTCAAGGGGGAAGCAGCAAGGAGCTGGCAGCTGCGAGGTCAGGAGCTGGGTTGGAACCGGCAGAGCCTTGGGACAGAGGGTTCAGCGGTCAAGAGCCTAGTCCTCTTCTGGGAACTTGAGGATGACCGGGGATGTGGCACAGAAGTGGCTGTTTCTCCTGTGGGTGTCGGTCCCGGGGGCCACCACGTCTCCTGTTGAGTTGACATTTACCAAGAACATCCTGCCTCTTGCGGGGAACACTCTGCTTCCCCGTGGGTGGGATGATTGCACGCAGCCCATGACTCACTTGATCCTTTTGAACAAATTTTAATGGAGTTTTTATTGAGGTGTAACTTAATTATAGCAAAGGGCACCAAGATGCAGCTAAGAACTCAACTAAATTTTGCACATGCATGCCCACCGCCCGGCTCAAGATGCAGCCCGCTTCCAGACCCCCAGGCAGGAGCCCCGTGCTCCTCCCTGCTAACACCTGCCCTGATGTAACCACTGTCCTCACCTCTGCATCTTCTGTCCCACTTCTGAACCTCAAACGAATGGATTTACCCCTTGCTATCAAACTTTCCCCCAGTGTTAAGTCTTCATCCTGCTGTTGCATGAATCACAAGTTTGTACTTTGTACTGTTGAGTAGTATTCCATTGAAGGAACATATCACAATTTATGTCACCGTTGTACCACTGATGAGCATTTGAGTTATCCAAATAAGGAGCTGCTATAAAATTCTATCTTGTGTCTTTGGGTGCTCATGAGCATTTTTTCCCGAAGTTTATATACCCAGGACTGGAATCTCTGGGCCAAAGTATAGCACATGAGCATATAGCATAACTGTGTGTTTAGCTCTAGTAGGTGTGCCATATGCTTTGTGAAGTGTATATATGTATATATATATATATATATATATATATATATATCTGCAGTGGCTCCAGGAATATTTTATTGCTTAGAGTGAGAATATATTTTTAAGAGTGATTCTATCTAAAATTAACTTGAAAAACATTAAGTCAATAATAGTATTGGTGAATAGTATTGGTGTGATGTGGCAGAGGCCATGGAGGCAGCAAGTGGCGGATATTCAGGGACCCCTGGGGTCCTCAGTCATTTATGTAACACGATATTCAAGTCATTTTTCAACACATGCTTTATTGTTTCCGTTCCCTTATCTGTAAAATGAGGATGATGAAATACGCCCTCCTGGGGTCTCGTGAGTGTTAAATGAGTTGGTGCATGTAAAGCTCTTAGAACACCACAAGCGCAGGGTCAGTGCAAGATGATGTAAGCTATTATGGCTGTTGCTACTTTTTAAATGCCTACTATGTGCCAGACAGTAAGACAATAAGAATTCTATGGATGTGGTCTCGTGTATCCATGTATACAATCTGCCTCAGGTCACACAGCTGAACAGTAGAATGGGAACTCAGGTCTCTGTGGTTCCAAGGTCCATATTCTCAGAATGCCACTTCTGGGTCATCAATAAGACAATCAATTTTTGCAATGTTTTATCATCAGGAATTGATCAGACATAATTGAAAATCCAGATATAAATGGCAGCATCGTGGCAGAGAATTACGTCTTCCTCATGTAGATGACGTCAGAAGAATAGTAGCTCCATGATGCCCCAGAGATTCAGGCTCTCTCTAGCTGTTGTGCTACATCTTTAAAGTGTGACTTGCATCCTAATGCTCTCAAAATGAGTGCTGGAGTTCCAGCCATCACACCCTGTATTCAGACTAGAAGAAAGGGAGAGTCTGATGATGTAAAGATAAGTGATAGCTCAGATTGCCTCCTTTACAAAGGGAGCTTTTCTGGAAGATACACCCAACAACAACATTTACTAACCAATTTTTATTCGGAAGCATGGCCATCTTACATGAAGCAAGGTGGAAAATGTAGTCTTTCAACTGAGGAAGTTACTACTTATCCTCGGAAAAATAAAGCTTCCCTAGATGGAAGAGGTGTTGGATGTGTGTGGTCAATTGTAGCCCAAAGCACAAATATTAACCCAGGAATCCAGAGTTTTTGTTTAATTAGTTGTAGAACAGTCAGTCCTAAAGAAAATCAACCCTGAATATTCATTGGAAGGACCGATGGTGAAGCTAAAGCTCCAGTACTTCAGCCACCTGATGCAAAGAGCTGACTCATTAGAAAAGACCCTGATGCTGGGAAAGATTGAGGGCAGGAGGAAAAAGGGGTGGCAGAGGATGAAATGGTTGGATGACATCACTGACTCACTGGACATGAGTTTGAGCAAACTCTGGGAGATAGTGAAGGACAGGGAAGCCTGGCGTGCTGTAGTCCTTGGGGTTGCAAAAATTCAGACACAACTTAGCAAATGAACAAACAATAAAGAAAAGGTTAGTAACTATGAAGTCATAATAAGCCCTGTGGTGCTGTGTAATAGATATATGTAACAGATATTATATATTGAATTATTATATATATTCAATTATTTTCAGACTTAAAGATGTTAGAGGCCCAGGGAGAAGGAGTTGCATACTGAGGATCACAGAGTAAACTGAGGATCACAGAGTAAACAAGTGCCAACCTCAGGAACTGGGTCTTTGCCTCTGGACTCCGAGTCCAGGGCTCTTTCAAGTATCCCAGGTTGCTTTTCTTTCTCCAAACGTGGTACTTTCCTTGCATGACGATCTAGGTTTTTGAGCCTTGTGTATAATGTAATCATTAGTGTAGATGACCAAACAGTTCTGGTTTTCCTCACTTCCAAAATATGTGGGGTAACACTTTCTGCCTCTGTGCAGTGGGGTAAGGGCGTGTGGATGGTACTGGCCAGTGAACTGGGGAAGGATTGATGTTTGTCAATTCTGGGCAGATATACCATCAACACCCCTCATAGCTCACTTTCCCCTTTGGCACTCTGATCAGCAGCTTTTAAGAAGATGACTTCTCGTTAGACTGGATACCCAGAGGGGTATGGTGAGCAGGCTTCTTGCCAACTGGAGATGAACACAGAATGAGCAAGAAACAAACCTTTGCTATTCCTGAGAGCTAAAGGATGCTTACTGTGAGGTAACATCTTTTATCTGAATGATACACCTAGGAGTCCTGTTTCTTTTTACTGAATTCCAGGTTAAGTGACCCAAACTGGGTCTGTGGTGCTGCTGAGAATTTCTTCAGCTGTGCTTCTTGTGGGCAAACAGGAAGCAAAACACACAGAAGGTTGGAATAAGAAGATTTCAGCTTCTATATTTCCCAGTACAGTAGCCACTGGCCACGTGTGGCTGCTTAGACTCAAATGAATTACACTTAAGTGAAATTAAACTTCAGCTCCTCTTTTCCACAAGCCACGTTTCAGTGCTCGGTAGCCAAGTGAAGCTAGTGCCTGCCGTGTTGGATAGCTGAAGTCATGTCTGACTCTTCTGTGACCCCACGGACCCTAATCCGCCTGGCTCCTCTGTCCCTGAGATTTCCCAGGCAAGAATACTGGAGTGAGTTGCCATTTTCTTCTCCAGGGGATCTTCCCGACCCAGGAATCAAACCCGCCTCTCCTGCATTGGCACGTAGATTCTTTACCATTGAGCCCTGGGAAGCCCATGCTGGATGCTACTAATACAGAATATTTCCATTGCTGTGGGACGTGTTCGTGGCCAGTACTGCCTGAATCCAGAATCCTAGAGCTGAGAAACAGTGAGGGTCTTAAAAAGATGGGGTACATCACCTTAGAATGTTGGCATCTTGGTGTGATGAATTCCCAAGATAGTCTGGGTCACGACGTAGGACAGTGCTTCTCCTGTTAGTTACCTTGAAATGACAAATGTTACCATTAAACCGTGGCTAGCCACAAGGTGGGGGTGGGGAGGGAGTCACAGCCCGATCCAAACTTGGATGAAGAAGCCAGCTCGTAGCAGAGCCTCTCACCTTTGGATCCATCAGAGTCGGCCTCCCTCCACGCTAATTAGAGGACCTGGTGCCCAGAGCTGGTCAGGAAACGCTTAACAGGCTTTGAATGAGAAAGGCAGAGGAAGTTTTCTCACGTGAATGAGGCCAAGGGCAAGATGGCTGACAGAGGACTCTGCGTCACCCGATCACAGGGTGACCATCCCTGGACGACCTCAAGAGAGGCACTCCACCACCAGGAGCCTTGATGGCCTCATCTGTGAAATGGCAATAATAGCGAGTATTTATAGAGGTCTTACTCCTACCGGGCGACTTGCCAAGGATGTCATGTGCTTCATCTGCTTTTTTATCCTCACAATAAACTCAGGAAGCAAGTTCTAAAATTACTTTTCTCTCTCTTGCTCTCCCACCACCCCCATTTTTTAAAAAAGTGATTGGCCCTGTCTCCCCACGTTGAACGTGAACTGCTAGAAGGCAGTTCATCCTTTAATCCGGAACACCTGGTTGAGAGCAGATAATAACGGTTTCTCCTTCTCACCTTTGGCGGGGGAACATGAAGGTGAGCCTAGTGAGGGGCCAACCCTTTCCCTCTCGCAAACATTTTACTTCTCCGTGGTTATTTCCAAATTCACAGCTCCTGCAGGGAACATGTGAACATTACCTGAAGGTGGACACGGTCAAGCAGATGGAACGTGTGTGGCTTCCAGACAAGAGAGACTAACAGCCAAGGCAGGGTTCTCCACTTGCCCCTCTGCCAAGCACATGTGCTGTGGAGGTGCTGTAAGATCGAAGCTCCCTGGATTACTGACTCGCTGTGCGGACAGCTCCCGGAGAGCCTCTCAAACTCGCCATGAACTTTGTGAGAATGAGAAATAAGCACTGCTTTGTTAGGTCACTAAGGTTTGGGGAATTGTTTGTTACTGCAGCAAATCTGACCTATCCTGCCTAATACAATCAACTTTGAATCTGTTTCACCCTCCCTAAGTCCTAGGGTGCTCCCATCTGGCACTCCAACTCTCCAGCATAGGATGGTTGATGCCTGTGGCTCACGGAGGGAGTCCCGGGTGGTCTGAACTGGGCCATCACATGGACACTACAAAGTCTAGATCATTGGAAGGGACCCCGACTCCCTTTGTCTCCTCATAAGCAGCTGTACCTTGGATACTTAACGTCCTTGGGTCCAGCACTACTGTTTGAGTGTTTCCATGTACTTTACATGGATAGCCAAGAAGTTTTCAGAGACCACGTCTGTTTCTGAAGCAAGGCAGGGTTCTCCACTTGCCCCTCTGCCAAGCACATGTGCTGTGGAGGTGCTGTAAGATCGAAGCTCCCTGGATTACTGACTCGCTGTGCGGACAGCTCCCGGAGAGCCTCTCAAACTCGCCATGAACTTTGTGAGAATGAGAAATAAGCACTGCTTTGTTAGGTCACTAAGGTTTGGGGAATTGTTTGTTACTGCAGCAAATCTGACCTATCCTGCCTAATACAATCAACTTTGAATCTGTTTCACCCTCCCTAAGTCCTAGGGTGCTCCCATCTGGCACTCCAACTCTCCAGCATAGGATGGTTGATGCCTGTGGCTCACGGAGGGAGTCCCGGGTGGTCTGAACTGGGCCATCACATGGACACTACAAAGTCTAGATCATTGGAAGGGACCCCGACTCCCTTTGTCTCCTCATAAGCAGCTGTACCTTGGATACTTAACGTCCTTGGGTCCAGCACTACTGTTTGAGTGTTTCCATGTACTTTACATGGATAGCCAAGAAGTTTTCAGAGACCACGTCTGTTTCTGAAGCTATCACCTCTCTCCTTTGTTGGTCCATCTAGTCAAAGCTATGGTTTTTCCAGTAGTCACGTATGGATCTGAGAGTTGGACTGTAAAGAAAGCTGAGCGCTGAAGAATTGATGCTTTTGAACGTGATGTTGGAGAAGATTCTTGAGGGTTTCCTTGGACTGCAAGGAGATCCAGCCAGTCCATTATAAAGGAGATCAGTCCTGGGTGTTCATTGGAAGGACTGATGTTGAAGCTGAAATGCCAATACTTTGGCCACCTGATGCGAAGAACCAATTAACTGGAAAAGACCCTGATGCTGGGATTGAAGGTGGGAGGAGACGGGGATGACAGAAGATGAGATGTTTGGATGGCATCACCGACACGATGGACATGAATTAGAGTAGGCTCCGGGAGTTGGCGATGGACAGGGAAGCCTGGCGTGCTGCAATCCATGGGGTCGCAAAGAGTCGGACACGACTGAGCAACTGAACTGAACTGAACCTCTCTCCTTGGGAATGAAGAGGGAAGAAAGTTCTCTTCAATGGCGTGTGTCCTGGGCATGTTCTGGTTCTGTCCCAGCATCCACACTTTCCCAGAAAGCCCTGGGTTCTTCTGTATGGAGATGCTCAAGTCACCACAATTAGGGGCAGGAGCGTGTGACCCAGGAAGAGGCTATCAGATGCTCTTCTGCCTGACCAAAGCGATTGGCTCAGAAGTGGGCATGTGAACTGAGCTCTCCAATCAAAGTGGATCTCAGGACTTTGAGGGGCTAAGACACTCCCTTTCCTCCTCACTGAGTGGGAACACAAGAGTAGATGATTATGAGCTCTGCAAGGAGCCTGGGGGTAATCAGACTTAGAATGACCCTATGGGAGACAGATGACAGAAAATAATGGTGTTCTTCATGGGAGACATCACTGAACTGCTGGACCAAGTTTCACCCAGTACCTGAAATCTCCAACTTTTCTGCTTCATGAATCCGGGACCCTTCATTTTTGAGCTAACGTGAATCAGATTTTCTGTTACAAAATCAATTGTCCTAATTGGACACATTGTATACATCAGGGGACTAGACCTCTGTCTGCCCACGGTCTCCCCAGGATCCTAGAGTTACAGTCCCCAGATAACGAGATTATCCTGTCTGAAGCCAGGAGAGATACAGGATGCACCCAAGTTCACTCAGGAAGTCCCGGGAAGTTCCTGGCTCCTGACTTTCTGCCCAGAAGGGGAATCGTGCTGGATGTGAGCACACATTTAGAGAGGGAGGGAGGGAGGGAAGGAGCGAAAAGGGAAGAGAGAGAGTGAGAGAGGGAGATGCTCCTTTTGCAGGAGTGAGCGCCGGCTGCCTGTAGCATAAACGCATGCAAATGTGTTCAGAGAAACTCTGCATGGCATGTGCAGATACAGGCAAAGTGAGGAGCAAGGTTCATCTCAATCCCGGGGATTCTGCCTCCGACGGGTGCGCCTGTGGATGAAACCCTCATCATACCTCTTCTTTTCTCCAGTTGGTCCCCAAGTCCTGGCTGATTCTATTTAAAGACCCACCTCTCGAATCCGCCCCTCCTCACAAGCCCTGCACCAGTGTGCTGGGTCCAATCTGCTGTGCTCTCAGGGAGATATTCCCCTAGTCCAGGCCCTTGGCTTCCTGTGTGCAGATTTCTTCTCTGCACAGCAGAGCTTCATAAGGTGCTGCTCAGGGGGGCCCATGCCCTTCATTAAGAGATTCTAGTGGCTGCCTGTCCCACCCCCCCCTCCGCCACCTAGCCCACCAGGACAAAACCCAAGCTGCATATCCTAACATGCAAAGGCACTTCCTCCTCTCGGCCCCACGGGTTCCGAGCCCCGACTCCAGGTCCCTCTCCTTTTGTAGAATCTTCAGGTGTATCCTCAAGCCACGAGACTTTTGCGCATTCCTCTCTCCCTGCTAGAAAAGCCATTCCTTTTGGCTCCTGAGGAAAAGCTTGCCCCTCCACAAACCCACTTCAGAAGTCATTTCTGCCCTAACATCTTCTCTCATCTTCTCAGACATACTGACTATCCCCGTATCTAGTGACATACATTAATATGGAATAATACAATAACATGTAACAATCAGAATAGTAAGAAGAAGTGCTCACTTTGGCCCCAGCATGACGCTGAGCATTTGATATGGGTTATCTGTCTCATCAAGTCCTCCCCATATCCCTGCCAAGTAGACATCATAATAATTATTACCCCTTTCTGCCATTTTATAGACAAGAAAATCATGGCTTGGTGAGATAAAGTTATTTGCCCGTGGTTCCACAGCTAGGAGGAAGCAGGGCCTGTTTTCTAACCTGTTACATGATTCCACCTGTAGGTTATATTTTTAAGATGATTTACAGTTTATTAAGCACTCTTACATGTATAAAATAATTTGAGCTTCATGATGACCCAGGGAGGAGAAACCTGTTCGTCTCCTTCACTTAACCATGAGCATCGCGAGGACCATGTCAGTTTCTTAGACATCTTTGTAACTGCAGCATTCGTCTTGAATGTCTATATCAGTGCATGTTGGATGGATGGATAGTTGGGTAGGTGGGTATGTGGGTGGGTAATGAGTGGGTGGGTAGATGAGTGGATAGATGGATGGATGGAGGGATGGATTAGAGGGGGAGTTATGGGGGAATGGATGTGTGAATGGTTAGAAGGATGAAGGGTTGGATGGATGGATGGAGAAAAGAATGAATCCGTGGACAAATGGTCAGACAGATGAGGCAACAAACTCCAGTAAACCCCCCACTGTCCACTCTAATACTTCTCCGAATCTGATACCGTGGTTGCCATTAGAGCTTTGTGAATGGGCCGAGGGATGCGAGCCCGCTGCTTCCCAGCCATCTGCTCCCCTTCTTCTCCCCAGATCTCTGCTCAGAACAGAGGAGGTGATGGATTCTTCTGGAAAGGCTGTCCTTCGGCATCTCATCTCCATGCAGTGGCTGGGCCTCGTACCCTATGTATCTGCACTGGCTGGGACGCTGAATTCGCTGGAGACAGAAGAAAACAAGAGACTCAAGACCAGCATCGCCAGCTCCCTGCGGGGAAGGAGAGGTCCCATGTTACCCAGAGAGCCACAGCCGCCTCCCCCAACCACCACCGTCTGCTTTCTAAATAAACCCCCGAGACGGAGCCGTGTGGGGTTATAAATCAGCCGGAAATCAAATGCTAACATGTAAATAAATTGCAAATCAGCTGAGAAATTGGTTTCATTTTGAGACGATAAAGCACATTTCTCCCGCACTGATTTTGTGAGGCGCCCCTTAAGAATTGTGATATTTCTGTGTGGTAATGATAAACATTAGCGAGTTGCTTTAGAAATGAAAAAATAGACAGCCTCTGGGGATTTGAAAAACATATGCACTTCAAATTTGAAAATCCAATTTAACTGTCCATTATAGGGAGAATAAAAAGGTAAGGATAGGATAATTTTGTAGTTACACAGCATTTGACTAAATCTGATTCCGCGATGACAGGCGCACTTTAAAAGCTACAAGTCTGAATGCGAGGAGACAGCAAATCATTTATTTATGACTGTAATCTAGCTCCTGTCTCACGAGCTGGCGACTGTACCGCTTGCGCCCTGGCCGTGGACGGCACGCGTACACGTGTCAGCGAGCACTCTTAAAAAACACTTCTCATGGAGTTTCTGGGTTTGGGGGGGGAAAAAATCATAAAGGAGAGAGAAGACAAAAGAGATCATCCTTGTCAAATTTACCCAAACAGGCAGATGTTGAAACTGTGAAAGTTCAGAAAGAAACAAATCTTTTTTTTTCCCCCTGAAGTTCTGCTGAAACAACCCTGAGCCGTGTGTGCAAGCATGTATACACGCTCACCTGTCCTTGTACTTAACACTAAACACACCCCAGGTGGAGACTTCGCAATTGGGAAGTTCATGCTGCAAAACTCCAGCTCGGTCAGATTTCTACAGAATGTTGTCTTGAGTCCTGCTGTCGAATCTCTCTGGCAACATCACTCTGCCCCTGGCTCCATGCTCACGGGGGCCCCGCTCCTGCAGTTAAGATGCAAGCTTGTTTTCTCAAAATAGTTCGGGGCATCCTCAGAAACACAGATGGAAGGTACTGGAAGTCTGACCTGGAAGGAAAGGTCGGAGGGGCTAAAACAAATGCAATGTTTTGTTTTGTTTTTTAGTTAATGTACTTTATTATTTAAAATTTTTCATTTACTTATTTTTGGCCATGTTGGGTCTTCATTCTGGGCCACAGGCTTTCTCTAGTTGCAGTGTGTGGGCTCTAGGGTGTGTGGGCTTCCTTGGAAGTTCCCAGGGGAAGTCTTTTAAGTCCGCATGCTTCTACAAATGCAGGACTCCATCAGTTATATAGTATTCATCTGAACCACTAAATAGTGGTCAGCGACTCTTCCCCATGCGAAGAGCTAGACCGTTTACGTGTCTGGGGTCTCGAAAGTCCCTCCATACTGTGAATGATGTCCAATTACTCCACCCATTTTACAGATGGAGAAATTAAGGCTCATCCAGGTTTACATTGCCCAAGCGTGAGGTAGAGCCTAGAGTTCGCCTGTCATCTGGTTTGCATCCTGTGACTGTCCTCTCTGTAACCACATGCATTTACTTGTTCAGCCAAACAGATATTTCTTGAAATGCCTCACAGGTGCCGGGTGCTGCTCTGGGCCATAGGGGTACAGCTGAGGGTAACAGACAAGCTTCTTCCTGGGAGGACTCACAGTACGTGGAGGGCAGTGGCAAAGAAGAAAGAAAAGGAATGTGATGGTTTCTGTGAATAAGTGCTTTGAAGAAAACCATATGGGGTAGTGAAAAAAGAGGATGATTTCATGAAAAGTGATGCCTCTAAGCAGGGGGTCAGGAAGGGCTCTCTGAAAAGAGGGGAAGGAGGAGACCTTGGTGACAAGAAGAAGTCAGCTCCTTGGAGATTGAGAGGCAGGAGGGCATTCAGGCAGAAGGAACAAGAAGTGGAAAGGCCCTGGGGTGGGTGTGAGCTTGGGTGTGTTCAAGTAGCAGTAGGCGTCCAGAGCAGTTGGAGGGCAGTGTGGGAGGGGCAGGGCTTGCTGGGGTGCTAGGGGAAGCTGGCAAGGAGTCCTACGCCAGGGGAATAGCATTTAGCCTCTATAACTGCCCCTGCAGGAATACTGTGCCCGGCACTGAGTCACTGGAACCTGCGCGTACCTGTGTGCTTTGTCGTGTCCGTCTCTCTGTGACCCCATGGACTACAGCCCGCCAGGCTCCTCTGTCCATAGGATTCTCCAGGCAAGAACACTGGCGTGGGTTGCCATTTTCTACTCCAGGAGATCTTCCCCACCCAGGGATCGAACCTGCACCTCCCGT
>SJYC01024515.1:0-22077 GCA_006408675.1 Madoqua kirkii | reverse complement strand
TGCAAAGGCACTTCCTCCTCTCGGCCCCACGGGTTCCAAGCCCCGACTCCAGGTCCCTCTCCTTTTGTAGAATCTTCAGGTGTATCCTCAAGCCACGAGACTTTTGCGCATTCCTCTCTCCCTGCTAGAAAAGCCATTCCTTTTGGCTCCTGAGGAAAAGCTTGCCCCTCCACAAACCCACTTCAGAAGTCATTTCTGCCCTAACATCTTCTCTCATCTTCTCAGACATACTGACTATCCCCGTATCTAGTGACATACATTAATATGGAATAATACAATAATATGTAACAATCAGAATAGTAAGAAGTGCTCACTTTGGCCCCAGCATGACGCTGAGCATTTGATATGGGTTATCTGTCTCATCAAGTCCTCCCCATATCCCTGCCAAGTAGACATCATAATAATTATTACCCCTTTCTGCCATTTTATAGACAAGAAAATCATGGCTTGGTGAGATAAAGTTATTTGCCCGTGGTTCCACAGCTAGGAGGAAGCAGGGCCTGTTTTCTAACCTGTTACATGATTCCACCTGTAGGTTATATTTTTAAGATGATTTACAGTTTATTAAGCACTCTTACATGTATAAAATAATTTGAGCTTCATGATGACCCAGGGAGGAGAAACCTGTTCGTCTCCTTCACTTAACCATGAGCATCGCGAGGACCATGTCAGTTTCTTAGACATCTTTGTAACTGCAGCATTCGTCTTGAATGTCTATATCAGTGCATGTTGGATGGATGGATAGTTGGGTAGGTGGGTATGTGGGTGGGTAATGAGTGGGTGGGTAGATGAGTGGATAGATGGATGGATGGAGGGATGGATTAGAGGGGGAGTTATGGGGGAATGGATGTGTGAATGGTTAGAAGGATGAAGGGTTGGATGGATGGATGGAGAAAAGAATGAATCCGTGGACAAATGGTCAGACAGATGAGGCAACAAACTCCAGTAAACCCCCCACTGTCCACTCTAATACTTCTCCGAATCTGATACCGTGGTTGCCATTAGAGCTTTGTGAATGGGCCGAGGGATGCGAGCCCGCTGCTTCCCAGCCATCTGCTCCCCTTCTTCTCCCCAGATCTCTGCTCAGAACAGAGGAGGTGATGGATTCTTCTGGAAAGGCTGTCCTTCGGCATCTCATCTCCATGCAGTGGCTGGGCCTCGTACCCTATGTATCTGCACTGGCTGGGACGCTGAATTCGCTGGAGACAGAAGAAAACAAGAGACTCAAGACCAGCATCGCCAGCTCCCTGCGGGGAAGGAGAGGTCCCATGTTACCCAGAGAGCCACAGCCGCCTCCCCCAACCACCACCGTCTGCTTTCTAATAAACCCCCGAGACGGAGCCGTGTGGGGTTATAAATCAGCCGGAAATCAAATGCTAACATGTAAATAAATTGCAAATCAGCTGAGAAATTGGTTTCATTTTGAGACGATAAAGCACATTTCTCCCGCACTGATTTTGTGAGGCGCCCCTTAAGAATTGTGATATTTCTGTGTGGTAATGATAAACATTAGCGAGTTGCTTTAGAAATGAAAAAATAGACAGCCTCTGGGGATTTGAAAAACATATGCACTTCAAATTTGAAAATCCAATTTAACTGTCCATTATAGGGAGAATAAAAAGGTAAGGATAGGATAATTTTGTAGTTACACAGCATTTGACTAAATCTGATTCCGCGATGACAGGCGCACTTTAAAAGCTACAAGTCTGAATGCGAGGAGACAGCAAATCATTTATTTATGACTGTAATCTAGCTCCTGTCTCACGAGCTGGCGACTGTACCGCTTGCGCCCTGGCCGTGGACGGCACGCATACACGTGTCAGCGAGCACTCTTAAAAAACACTTCTCACGGAGTTTCTGGGTTTGGGGGGAAAAAATCATAAAGGAGAGAGAAGACAAAAGAGATCATCCTTGTCAAATTTACCCAAACAGGCAGATGTTGAAACTGTGAAAGTTCAGAAAGAAACAAATCTTTTTTTTTCCCCCTGAAGTTCTGCTGAAACAACCCTGAGCCGTGTGTGCAAGCATGTATACACGCTCACCTGTCCTTGTACTTAACACTAAACACACCCCAGGTGGAGACTTCGCAATTGGGAAGTTCATGCTGCAAAACTCCAGCTCGGTCAGATTTCTACAGAATGTTGTCTTGAGTCCTGCTGTCGAATCTCTCTGGCAACATCACTCTGCCCTTAGCTCCATGCTCACGGGGGCCCCGCTCCTGCAGTTAAGATGCAAGCTTGTTTTCTCAAAATAGTTCGGGGCATCCTCAGAAACACAGATGGAAGGTACTGGAAGTCTGACCTGGAAGGAAAGGTCGGAGGGGCTAAAACAAATGCAATGTTTTGTTTTGTTTTTTAGTTAATGTACTTTATTATTTAAAATTTTTCATTTACTTATTTTTGGCCATGTTGGGTCTTCACTCTGGGCCACAGGCTTTCTCTAGTTGCAGTGTGTGGGCTCTAGGGTGTGTGGGCTTCCTTGGAAGTTCCCAGGGGAAGTCTTTTAAGCCGCATGCTTCTACAAATGCAGGACTCCATCAGTTATATAGTATTCATCTGAACCACTAAATAGTGGTCAGCGACTCTTCCCCATGCGAAGAGCTAGACCGTTTACGTGTCTGGGGTCTCGAAAGTCCCTCCATACTGTGAATGATGTCCAATTACTCCACCCATTTTACAGATGGAGAAATTAAGGCTCATCCAGGTTTACATTGCCCAAGCGTGAGGTAGAGCCTAGAGTTCGCCTGTCATCTGGTTTGCATCCTGTGACTGTCCTCTCTGTAACCACATGCATTTACTTGTTCAGCCAAACAGATATTTCTTGAAATGCCTCACAGGTGCCGGGTGCTGCTCTGGGCCATAGGGGTACAGCTGAGGGTAACAGACAAGCTTCTTCCTGGGAGGACTCACAGTACGTGGAGGGCAGTGGCAAAGAAGAAAGAAAAGGAATGTGATGGTTTCTGTGAATAAGTGCTTTGAAGAAAACCATATGGGGTAGTGAAAAAAGAGGATGATTTCATGAAAAGTGATGCCTCTAAGCAGGGGGTCAGGAAGGGCTCTCTGAAAAGAGGGGAAGGAGGAGAACTTGGTGACAAGAAGAAGTCAGCTCCTTGGAGATTGAGAGGCAGGAGGGCATTCAGGCAGAAGGAACAAGAAGTGGAAAGGCCCTGGGGTGGGTGTGAGCTTGGGTGTGTTCAAGTAGCAGTAGGCGTCCAGAGCAGTTGGAGGGCAGTGTGGGAGGGGCAGGGCTTGCTGGGGTGCTAGGGGAAGCTGGCAAGGAGTCCTACGCCAGGGGAATAGCATTTAGCCTCTATAACTGCCCCTGCAGGAATACTGTGCCCGGCACTGAGTCACTGGAACCTGCGCGTACCTGTGTGCTTTGTCGTGTCCGTCTCTCTGTGACCCCATGGACTACAGCCCGCCAGGCTCCTCTGTCCATAGGATTCTCCAGGCAAGAACACTGGCGTGGGTTGCCATTTTCTACTCCAGGAGATCTTCCCCACCCAGGGATCGAACCTGCACCTCCCGTACTCCTGCATTGGCAGGCAGATTCTTTGCGACTGAGCCACCTGGGAAGCCCCAAATGAAATCCCATAATCTCTGCTAATAGATTGGCCTGCGTCAGACAGAGCAGAAGGCAGGCCCGGCTCCTGTCACCAAAATCGGATTTTCTTGCCCATACATGGCTTGGAGCAGCCTGACTCAGCCCCGTGGAATGATGGCAGGGATTTATTCCCACTCATCTGGAGGTAAACTCATTTTCACCAGGGCTATTCAACCACTGAATCAGAGAGGGAGGGAGGAGGGAAGCAAGTTATTTCTTGTTCATGCAAAAGGGGGGCAAATGGAAGAACTCCAAGGGGTGGATGAACCCCTAGGGTGAGCCGCAGTCCAGGTGTAGCAGTGCACCATTTCTTTCTGGGGGGTGGAGAGGGGTCAAAAACGAAAACCACACACAGAAATGTCCCTCTCAAGTATGTTCAGATGACAAGCAGGAAGCGGGTTGGGGAGCAGAACCACTTCCGTGTTCAAAAATCACTGACAGCGTGGTCATGCCAGAGACTGTGATTATTCAAATGACGGTTTGCAGCAGTGATAATAAAGCCAGGACTTATTGAATCCCCTTGCTCTATGGCAGGACGTGGACCTGGGGTTTCGTGGGCAGCGTCTACAATTGTGATAACAGCCTTGTTGTGTTTCTGCTTTTAGTAACATGATCCCAAATTTGAAGCTGAGAAATTGAGTTCCGCAACGACAGCAAACCTGTTAACAACCACACAGAAACCACCCGCCGACTCCGGACTCCAACCCAGCTTGTCCAGCCCCCATCCTGGTCTCTTTGCACCCTGGTATCCCTCCCAACAAGGGATCATTCTTTGACACCCTCAAAGGTATGTTGCCATAAATATATGTACCGGGGTTGAGAACATCTGGCGGCCCATCAGACAACTCCCTCCCACCTGGGTGGTGGGGTGGAGGCTGTAAACATCGGTCACGACCCCGCTGGGATCTGTAGGATCTGGTGGTGGACTGGTCGTGAGGTGGACTTAACTTGCTTGTTCATTTGTTTATCGGTTTCCTGCCTTTTCTTTTAGAAGGTGAGCACCATAGGGACAGGGACACAGTCTAAACGACTGCGTGATTCCTGAGTGTTTAACAATTATTAGTTGAATGAAGAAGTGGAAAGGTGGGGGCAAGAGAAGATGTGTATAAGAGACAGGTCTTTGCCTGTCACCCGGGAAGTTTACGCGAGATTTGATCAGAATTTCACGAAACCAGGCAGAGCCTGTGTGGAGCTGTCAGATGAAATAATTTGTCAGTGATGATTGTGTGAATTCGTAAATATTTATGAATTCACAAGTTATAAATGTGCAGCACTCGGGAGGGTGGAATTCGATGCTCACCAAGTCACAGATTACAATGAATATTTACAGAAACCCCAATCTGCTAATATTAGTTCTTTGTGCTTACCAAAAAAAAAAAAAAAAGCCCTTCTTGGGATTGTAACCCTTTCGGGCTCAAGTGACTGAGGGCAGAGAAGGAGAGCGCAAGGAATCGTTTGCCCAGTAAAAATAAAATAAAACCACGATACATTCCATTTGTGCCACATTTAGGATTCTCACCGGGTCCACACGTCGTTACGGCTCTCGCTCGCCTCTCTCAAGCTGTTGCCGAATCGTTTGGGAACTGAATTGGATTGAAAAAGCTCACGATGGCAGGGGGTCAAAAGACCAATTTTTTTATTTTTCATTTTTATTTTTTTTATTTTTTAGTTCTTGCCAAGTGACCTGCCTTTTCTGAGGTCCTGAGCCAAGTCTCTGAATCGCTCAGAATCCATTTCTACAAAGGGTAGCCTTTGTAAATTTCATTCTGGATGTTACCACCTTAATAACACTTCCCATTAAACTTGGTTGCCGGAAAGGCAAGGAGCCCGAGACTCTCTCTCTTTGTTAAAAAATATTAGTAAGCATTGGAGAGGTGTTACAGACAGATCGGCACTGAGTTGAGACTTTCTCCTTGATGAAGTCAGAAGAAAATGAAAGCGAAACGAAGTCAACATGGAATGAGTTTCTTTCCGATTGCGGGCAGCCACATAGAATAGCATATGGTGGTTGGGATGGAGATGCTGGGGTGGGGGTTGGGGGGTGGTGGGAGTGGGGTAGGGGGAGCTGTTTGTGGTTCATTAACCATGGATGACCTTGACCGAGGACTTCACTCTCAAGGCCTCAGTTAATGCATCTGTGAAATGGGGACAATACTTCTACCTATTACCGTAATGGTATTACTACTATAGTATAAGGATTGATCCATCCGGGATGAAATGACCTAATGTCTGGAAAGCATAACGACTGGCAAATGCTAAGTGTTCTCTTTGGTTTTTTTGAGTAAATACGTGAATAGGGACTAAATCCACCCCACGTGTTGTGTCATCGTGAGGGTGCACAGAGAGACGGTGTGGTGGGAGCCCTGGGTGTCTGACCTCACTGAGTGGATGGCCCCGGCCACTCTCCTGGACAGGCTACATTCTCCCATGCACAGGGCTCAACAAGACTTTTAGCATCCTGCATTCCGCTTCTGACTTCCTAACACCCCCAGCCCATCTGCCAACCCCAGTCCAGGGCTCTGCTCTCTGGAGGGCAGTGCTTGGAAAACTTCATCCTGGCCCGGCGTGAAACTTTTCTCAAAGGCAGCTGGCATTTTGAAAAGAAAAACAGTCACTGTCGAAGCTGTGTTCCAAACTGGAGTTTCCCTATATTGAAGATCAGTGCAGCTCTGCATCTTCTCAATGGCTATAAGACATCTCCGTCCCCAGCCTCAGTCTCCCCATCTGCAAAATGGGGGCAAAAATCATTATCTACCTCTAACATTGTCATCCTATATCTAAAACCAGGGCCGGTGGTCCCTACGGGGACAAGTGACAGTGTGCCTCCCCCTTTCCCTGTGTGTCCGGTCTGTGCCCTCAAAGAGGCACAGGTGCCCACAGGGCTCAGTCTCAGAGCTGAGTGCATCTGGAGAAGTTCTGCCCAAAGGCATGCCCGGGGGAGGACAGGACCATCAGCCTCCCAAACTAGAACACTCTTGGTGAGTAAGGAGCAGGGGGCTGAGGGGCAGATGGGAACAAGCATGAATTAATCATCTTCTGTGCTCTCCTAAAACATCAAGGAACAGTTATTAGTTATCTCCGAAACACTGAGGGTAACTTTAAAAAAAAAAAAAGTCCACCTATCTTCCTTTCATAGATTATTATTGCTCTCATTCTGCAGATGGAGAAACCAAAGCACAAGTTTTTGAGGCATAACTAGCTGTTAGGAAAAAGCAAAGCCACTCGGATCTGGGAGATTTTAACAGCAGAGCTTTTCTCATGATGTGTACCCCACCATGGACATTTTTCCACCTTGTCTTCTAATGATAGCAGCAAATACGTGTCCTGCCAGGCAATTTTCCAAGCACTTTATATATATGGTCACATTTTAATTTCCATGACTGCTAAGAGGTGGGTAATTTTTATTCCCCTTAGCCTTACATCCGTGACAGCTGAGGTTCGGAGAGGTTAAGTAAGTAGCTGAGGGACACACCGCTGGAAGGCAAGGAAAGCAGGATTCAACTCAGAGCCTGATGCTGGTCCCTGGGCCCCTGAGACGACAGTAACAGTGAGTGTAGCCAGGACTGTGAGTCTTCGAGGGTTGGAATGGCTCTGCCATCACACCCGCATCCAACGCAGAGCCGGGCATAGAGCATACACTTTGCAAATATTTATCGAATGAATTTTTTAAAAATGCACCAGTCTCCTGATCTTTTTAAAAAAATCTCAGCTTATAAACAGATATGTCAGGGAGCAATTATTCACATTACTCAAGATGTCTTCATTTTATAAAAACGATTTACATCAGAGATCCTTTAAATAGCAAGTCCTCCAGTGCTTTTAAAAATATGATTCAATTTATAGCACAGGATTACACGCAAACTTTCAGAAGCTCTCACTTGAGTAATGGAATCTGGCGTGAACGTCATTCATGCATCTAGCTTTCCATCAAGCAACTATTGAGCACCTACTATGTACCAGCATTGTGCAACAAACCAGGGATTCAGTGGTAAACATCATGGCCCCAGGCCTCAAGGAACACCAAGTCTGGTGGGAAAAGCAGAGAAATAAACAGATGAATGTTCCAGTTGAGGAACAGATTGATGTTTTGGGAAAACAAAGGCACCTTCTCTCCGGGCAAGCTGGGTAAAGAGACTTCCCTGAAGAAGGGCAATGTGAGTTGGGTCTTGTGAGATTGATAGGAGTTCACCACTTAGAAATTCTCCTTACCTTGAGAAAATTGTCTTTTTTATGTATCCAAATCCATCCGCAATACCGTTTCCAGGCAAGTGTGGTTGTGTCTCATCCTCATGTTGGTGTTTTCACACAATCTCTTTCAGTTGCTTCTCAAAATCAAAACAGTATGGTGAGATGAGAATGGCGTGGAACTTCCCTATTGTGTTATTTCATTACAAAAGTGAAGTGTACATGCTTTAAAAAATACAAGCAAGTGATATTTCCCACCCCCAACATATCCAAGGTTATGGTTCAATGGATATCCTCCAAGGCCTCTCCTTTGGTGAATGTGTAGTTTGTCTGAAAAAAGAAAAAGTTTCCATGACATGATAACCAGCTCTTTCAAAAATTATAACACAGAATATCTCTCCATATCATTCAACATTTTTCTGCAGCCTGTCTTTACATGGCGCTGGGCTTTGCCATTCTGTGCATATTTCATCCAACGAATCCCCTAGTGTTGGGCAACTAGGCTGTTTCCAGTAGTTCTCTCCTAACATAAACAACGCTGCATGGGAGATCCTCGTAGCCACATCCATGCTGTGCATATTCACGTTCATTTTCTTTACCACTCCATCCTTGCTAAGTAACACCATTAAGTCAAAGAACAGCCAAAGGGTAAGGCTCTGAGGGCAGGAGGCGTGATCCTCACTTCACAAGAGGAAGAACGGCTAGCTGAGGTTCCCAGGACCGAGCCCGGTCTCCTGCATCGTCCTGCAAACCTTCCCTCCCACAGGTCCGCCTGGGTCTCATACCATCAGAGGAAAAACCAACCCAACAGCCCCCGGAATCTATGAGGAGGGGAGGACTGGGCAGAGAGAGAGGGAGGTGTGAATTAACAGCGTGTTCCCATCCTGCTTGTGGGCCTGGAGAAGCCAACAGAGGAACCGGTCCAAACAGAAGGGTCTCACCCTTCCACCCCAGCCCAGAGGTCTCCTGCCAGCTAGAGGGGTGTCGCCTGAGAATCCCCTGTCAGATGCACAAGCTGGTCTCCTCAGGCAATCAGACAAATGGGCCGAAGGCGCTGTCCCCAAGGGCACCTGAGACCTTGCCAGAGGCTGAGGGCAGGCTCTTGCCCTAGACTTCAGTTTTCCCAAGTACAGACGAGGGTAGTGTGCAGTGACTGGCAACGCTGGGGATGCAGCTTCCTGGGCATGAATCCCAAGTTCCAGCTGGGATGTCTTAGGAAAGTCAGCTTAACCATTTCGTAGGTCAACAGAGATTTAAGGGCACCTCACTGTGTGTGGGTGGACAGTGCTTTGGGGGCTGATGCAAAACTGGACCAACAGCCACTGCTCCCCAGCAGCTGTGTCCGGGTTGGAGTCAGGGCTTAGACAATGAATGACCGGTCTAGGGAGCTGCCGATGGGGATGCGCACTCAGGAGAGCGGCTCTGGGCCGGGCCACTGCGTTACACGTGCGTCTCCCCAAGGCCGTCATGTCTGAGATGAAACCGTGAAAAATGAAGAACTAGGGAAGTGGATGAGGGCTTGTGTTCTCCGTCCTGGAGACACACCGGAATCGACCAGTGAGCTCAGAAACGCTCGCGCTCACAGACCTTGGGGTAGGGGGTCTGATGTAATCCCTTTGGGGCCAGGCCTGGGCATCAGCATTTTAAAAAAGCTTTCCAGAAGGTTCTAACGTGCACCCAGGGTTGAAAACTAGCAATTTCAGACTTTACATGGCGCTGGGCTTTGCCATTCTGTGCATATTTCATCCAACGAATCCCCTAGTGTTGGGCAACTAGGCTGTTTCCAGTAGTTCTCTCCTAACGTAAACAACGCTGCATGGGAGATCCTCGTAGCCACATCCATGCTGTGCATATTCACGTTCATTTTCTTTACCACTCCATCCTTGCTAAGTAACACCATTAAGTCAAAGAACAGCCAAAGGGTAAGGCTCTGAGGGCAGGAGGCGTGATCCTCACTTCACAAGAGGAAGAACGGCTAGCTGAGGTTCCCAGGACCGAGCCCGGTCTCCTGCATCGTCCTGCAAACCTTCCCTCCCACAGGTCCGCCTGGGTCTCATACCATCAGAGGAAAAACCAACCCAACAGCCCCCGGAATCTATGAGGAGGGGAGGACTGGGCAGAGAGAGAGGGAGGTGTGAATTAACAGCGTGTTCCCATCCTGCTTGTGGGCCTGGAGAAGCCAACAGAGGAACCGGTCCAAACAGAAGGGTCTCACCCTTCCACCCCAGCCCAGAGGTCTCCTGCCAGCTAGAGGGGTGTCGCCTGAGAATCCCCTGTCAGATGCACAAGCTGGTCTCCTCAGGCAATCAGACAAATGGGCCGAAGGCGCTGTCCCCAAGGGCACCTGAGACCTTGCCAGAGGCTGAGGGCAGGCTCTTGCCCTAGACTTCAGTTTTCCCAAGTACAGACGGAGGGTAGTGTGCAGTGACTGGCAACGCTGGGGATGCAGCTTCCTGGGCATGAATCCCAAGTTCCAGCTGGGATGTCTTAGGAAAGTCAGCTTAACCATTTCGTAGGTCAACAGAGATTTAAGGGCACCTCACTGTGTGTGGGTGGACAGTGCTTTGGGGGCTGATGCAAAACTGGACCAACAGCCACTGCTCCCCAGCAGCTGTGTCCGGGTTGGAGTCAGGGCTTAGACAATGAATGACCGGTCTAGGGAGCTGCCGATGGGGATGCGCACTCAGGAGAGCGGCTCTGGGCCGGGCCACTGCGTTACACGTGCGTCTCCCCGAGGCCGTCATGTCTGAGATGAAACTGTGAAAAATGAAGAACTAGGGAAGTGGATGAGGGCTTGTGTTCTCCGTCCTGGAGACACACCGGAATCGACCAGTGAGCTCAGAAACGCTCGCGCTCACAGACCTTGGGGTAGGGGGTCTGATGTAATCCCTTTGGGGCCAGGCCTGGGCATCAGCATTTTAAAAAAGCTTTCCAGAAGGTTCTAACGTGCACCCAGGGTTGAAAACTAGCAATTTCAGCTTCCGGGACAGTTTTTCAGGTTGGGGGGCGGAGAAGAAGCAGAGGCAAAAGGCTCAGACTGCTAAGTCGCTTCAGTCGTGTCCGACTCTGTGTGACCCCACAGACGGCAGCCTACCAGGCTCCACGGTCCCTGGGATTCTCCAGGCAAGAACACTGGAGTGGGGTGCCATTTCCTCCTCCAATGCAGGAAAGTGAAAAGTGAAAGTGAAGTCGCTCAGTCGTGTCCGACTCTTCAGGACCCCATGGACTGCAGCCCACCAGGCTCCTCCATCCATGGGATTTTCCAGGCAAGAGTGCTGGAGTGGGGTGCCATTGCCTTCTCCGAAGTGACTAGGATTTGTCCTGTTCCCCCGGAAAGGAAAGAAGAACAGCAGGCGTGGAGCGGCCTGAGCAAGCGTGGGCACAGGGCGGGCCGGGCGAGCACGCAGCTGGAGGATAGAGATGTCTCGGCCGTGCGGAAACCCAGGGCCGGCCTGCCCTCTTCTCAGTAAAATGGGCTCACGAGGCTTCCGACCTCAGCCCGCAGTGCAAGGTGAGATTTGAGAAGCCTGAGACGCAGAGGGTCAGCGCCAAGCCTGAGGATGGCCCCAGGGGAAGCAAACGGAGCGGGTGGCTGCTGGGCTGCGGGTGTGAGTTCGGGGTGATGTGAGGGTCAGGCCACTGAAGAGGAAAGGCCGCAGTCCGGCATGTCCCCAGACATCCCGTCCAGTTGCTCCTTAACACAGGGCTTCCATGACACCGTGGTTCTCCCGTTGGTCAAAACTGCAAAGGCGTGTCAGTGCGCTGAGCCTTGCAGTCAAGAGCTTTCCTGTTGACTCTGTTCCAACTTAGAGAAGCAAGGCTGGCTTGACCTCCCGGTGCAGGGGGGTGGCGGAAATGTCCCCGCTGCTCAGGGAGCCTCTCCAGACCTCCCTAAAGTGGCCCTCCTCTCCTCTCCCCGTCATCCTCTCTTCTGCCACCCAGGGCGTTCTCTTTCGTAGCACTGGTCGTGAGGTGGACTTAACTTGCTTGTTCATTTGTTTATCGGTTTCCTGCCTTTTCTTTTAGAAGGTGAGCACCATAGGGACAGGGACACAGTCTAAACGACTGCGTGATTCCTGAGTGTTTAACAATTATTAGTTGAATGAAGAAGTGGAAAGGTGGGGGCAAGAGAGAAGGGGGGAAGAAGAAAGTGGAAACAGAAAACAGGATGGAAAGATGGAAGAAGGAGGGAGGCAAGGTAGGAACGGGGAGAGGAGGCAGGGAGGGAGATCAGAACTGGTGTTTCACAAACTCAGGTGGTTCCTGAACTTTTTTTGCCACACACGTGTTTATTGCACTAGGAACGCCACTTGAGACAGAAAACAAAGCCCACAGGCAGTGGCGGGCTGACCCTGTTAACAGAGGGACGTGACCAGCAGCAGTCACAGCCCCAGTCTGCTTTAGTGCCAGTCCGTATACACCCACCATCCGATTGATTCACCTAAAAAAAAAAATTCCAGCTTCTTACCTTCCCTCAGACAGCGGCAAGCTGATTACACGCACGCACTGGGCACCACATGGCACCATGTCACGGTTTTGCAGCCACAGCCAGGCCCGAAGTCTGCTGTTGGCACCTCGAACCCACCCGGGTGGTTGCTCAGCCCGTCTGCCTCCTGCGCCGAGAGCCGCGGGTCCTCCAAGCACCAGCAGAACAGCCGGGCCAGGCTGCAAAGCCCGCGGTAGCGCCCTAGATCTGCATGAAAACATATGGATCTGAGAGGTGTGGGAGTCTGTCTCTTTTAAATTGCATCAAGCCCTTCCCTTGCCTTGAGAGCGCTACATTCTTCAAAGCCACTGAACCCGGTGCCAGACTGCAGTTTGCCTTTCCCGTTCACCTGCCTTCAGAGAGCCGAAAAATAATGAACCTCCCCCCTGCCACCTCCCCTCCAGCCTGCAAAAGGCAGAAGGAAAACAAGCAGCCGCCTTCTTCCTAAGCATTTAACATGTCTTGACGCCTTCTCTTTCCCAAAGAAGGAACTGGCTTTTTTTTTATTCGTCTTTTTGCAAGAGGTGTTTGCGGCGTGCAGATCAAACCCCTTTATTCCCAGTTTCTTGTAGGTGCCTGTGTTCTGGGACTTCAGAAGGCCACATGGGGAAGGCAAGGCTGGGTCCTGTGGAAAACAAGACAAGGCACTGGCTTGTGGATGGGGTTTCCATTCACACATCCATCCCTTCATTCACTGAGTTCCTACTCTGGGCCTGGCTCTGTGTCCTGGGCACCAGGAACACGGACGCATGTTGCAATGAAGCCAGCTTCAAGGACACCACCCTTCAGCTTGCAAGTGTGAACCCAGTTTATCTTCTAACAGGAAAGCTAACTGAAAAGCTCCATTAGCAAAGGCAAGCCCAAAGAGCCGTTTGAATGCTTGTAGGGAAAAATTGGAGGAGGAGATGAGGGTTGGTGGGGGAGCAAGGAGCCAGAAGCACCAGGCATGTTTGATTCAGGCCTCCCCTGTTACCTGTCAAGTAGGCATGAACATTCCCATTTTACAGCCCTCGCCTATGGGAACACAGGCCTGGAGAGATGACAGGCAGGACTGAGCTCACGCAGCAGGGAGGTGGGCACGGGTCCTCACGTGGGCCAGTAAATGGCCAAGACCGCAAGTTCACAGCAGGGTGGGATGGGGTGTGAAGGGGGGTCCCCAACTTCATCTCATTTTGCTCCTAAGGACTGGAGTCATACAGTCCCACGAGGACGGTGGAGTAGGTTTTCTCATTGTCCCTGTTTTGCAAATGAGGATATTTAGGCTCAGAGAGGCTCTCAATTTACTTAAGGTCACACAGCAGTACCCTGTTAACAGAGGGACGTGACCAGCAGCAGTCACAGCCCCAGTCTGCTTTAGTGCCAGTCCGTATACACCCACCATCCGATTGATTCACCTAAAAAAAAAAATTCCAGCTTCTTACCTTCCCTCAGACAGCGGCAAGCTGATTACACGCACGCACTGGGCACCACATGGCACCATGTCACGGTTTTGCAGCCACAGCCAGGCCCGAAGTCTGCTGTTGGCACCTCGAACCCACCCGGGTGGTTGCTCAGCCCGTCTGCCTCCTGCGCCGAGAGCCGCGGGTCCTCCAAGCACCAGCAGAACAGCCGGGCCAGGCTGCAAAGCCCGCGGTAGCGCCCTAGATCTGCATGAAAACATATGGATCTGAGAGGTGTGGGAGTCTGTCTCTTTTAAATTGCATCAAGCCCTTCCCTTGCCTTGAGAGCGCTACATTCTTCAAAGCCACTGAACCCGGTGCCAGACTGCAGTTTGCCTTTCCCGTTCACCTGCCTTCAGAGAGCCGAAAAATAATGAACCTCCCCCCTGCCACCTCCCCTCCAGCCTGCAAAAGGCAGAAGGAAAACAAGCAGCCGCCTTCTTCCTAAGCATTTAACATGTCTTGACGCCTTCTCTTTCCCAAAGAAGGAACTGGCTTTTTTTTTATTCGTCTTTTTGCAAGAGGTGTTTGCGGCGTGCAGATCAAACCCCTTTATTCCCAGTTTCTTGTAGGTGCCTGTGTTCTGGGACTTCAGAAGGCCACATGGGGAAGGCAAGGCTGGGTCCTGTGGAAAACAAGACAAGGCACTGGCTTGTGGATGGGGTTTCCATTCACACATCCATCCCTTCATTCACTGAGTTCCTACTCTGGGCCTGGCTCTGTGTCCTGGGCACCAGGAACACGGACGCATGTTGCAATGAAGCCAGCTTCAAGGACACCACCCTTCAGCTTGCAAGTGTGAACCCTAGTTTATCTTCTAACAGGAAAGCTAACTGAAAAGCTCCATTAGCAAAGGCAAGCCCAAAGAGCCGTTTGAATGCTTGTAGGGAAAAATTGGAGGAGGAGATGAGGGTTGGTGGGGGAGCAAGGAGCCAGAAGCACCAGGCATGTTTGATTCAGGCCTCCCCTGTTACCTGTCAAGTAGGCATGAACATTCCCATTTTACAGCCCTCGCCTATGGGAACACAGGCCTGGAGAGATGACAGGCAGGACTGAGCTCACGCAGCAGGGAGGTGGGCACGGGTCCTCACGT
Source organism: Madoqua kirkii (assembly GCA_006408675.1). Lineage (NCBI taxonomy): Eukaryota > Metazoa > Chordata > Mammalia > Artiodactyla > Bovidae > Madoqua > Madoqua kirkii. The sequence continues at coordinate 7,271 of SJYC01024515.1, read as the reverse complement.
GGGCCAGTAAATGGCCAAGACCGCAAGTTCACAGCAGGGTGGGATGGGGTGTGAAGGGGGGTCCCCAACTTCATCTCATTTTGCTCCTAAGGACTGGAGTCATACAGTCCCACGAGGACGGTGGAGTAGGTTTTCTCATTGTCCCTGTTTTGCAAATGAGGATATTTAGGCTCAGAGAGGCTCTCAATTTACTTAAGGTCACACAGCAGTAAGAAAACCTACCCCTGGATTCATTTCAAAGCTCCCCCCAACTCATGTTTCCATCTCTTTCTCTCTCTTTCACACACACACACACACACACACACACACACACACACACACACACACAGTCAGTTCAGCTTCATTCCACCCACGGCAGTCTGAGGACACTTTGAGCCCCAAGTGTGGCTTTTCCCAGCAGAGCCAGTCCTCAATTATTGGAAAATGCCTCCCCTCAGCCATTTCTGGATCCATCTGAGATAAATAAATAAAGCTGGGGCCGGACTCTCTGGTGATGAGATGACAGCAGTGGATGCAGAAGGAGGTCGGATGGCTTTGCAACGGTGCTGGTGAGAACACACACCCTTTCTCGGTGGCTCATGGGGTTCAGGCAGCATGGCATGGGGAACCCGGGAGAAGGGCCTGTCACTGAATCTGCAAAGAACTCAGCCTTCCCCCTTCCTTCCTGTCCATTTGCTCCGGTTACTTTTTTGTTACAGCGGCGCTGTCTCTTAGGTGGTGCAGGGGAGATGAAGGTAATGGGGATGGTGGGAGGACACATGTTTCAGAGTCACGTGGGGCTGGAAAAAACAGTGTCGAGGAAAGACAAGCTCTGTATCAGGGTCAGGTCAGCAGAGGACTCTGCCTATACAGGTCTCTGTCGAAAAAAACCCAGATAATCCGTCTTGCCTTGGGTAGTTCGCGCTGTCAGCTCCCCTCCCCCACTGCTCGGCTACCTGTTATTTTTGCTTTAAATGGAGAGTAGGCGCCTTGAAACAGAAACGTTGCCTCCAAATTTGGGGGAAGCCAACGAGGCCAGTCTGGTGATTTCACACGGGTGACAAGAGAAACAGCTTACATGACTGACCGACAGTTGCTGTGCAGGAAACAGATGGCAGGTGGAGAGTTGGAGAGATGGAAGAGGGAGCAAGATGAGGAGGTAGGGGGAGTGGGGGATGGAGAGACACGGAGAGAAAGATGGGGAGAGAGGCTGCAGGAAGCAGAGGGTGGAAGGGGCCCAGTGAAGTGGGGTAGGGGGCGGGGATGTGTTCCCTCCCTCCCCTGCAATGGGGGGAGGGTTTATCTCACCAGGAGCAGCAGGCTCAGTCACTGATCTAATCAAATTATTCAGCATTAAAAAACTGCCAAGACATTCCAGTACTTTAGCTCCAGAGCCCCAGCTGGGATCAAATGCTAATCAACATCGCAGGGATATTTATTCCCACTGCCAGCCTGCTGCGTGTTTGTTTTCCGAGGCCTGCATACTAAAACCGAGGAGGCGAGATGGCTCCGGCCGGTGGCAAGCGGCTGAGGAGCCAGGGCTGGTCAGAAGGAGGTCGGGGATCGGGGTGGCAGGCGGAAGAGGCCACCAGGAGCACCCACGGAGTGGGGGAAGTGGCCCCTAAACAGCTCCTCCTGGACCCAGGCATCACGTCCTGGGCAGCCTCGCACCCACCCATCTCCACTCTCAGGAGTCCCGCGTCAGGGTGAGTCAGCTGCCAGTTCAGACTCAGAGAGACCTGCCCTGCAGCTCGGGCTCTGTGACCCCTGGCAGGTGGCTTACCCTCTGCGAACTTCCTTCCATCTGCTCTGTTACAGGAGGCCCTGAAACCCCTCCCACCGTCAGGATTCAGATTCCATGAGGGGGAGGTGATACAAGAAGCCGGACCTGATTGCAGAGCTCAGCCTTGGCTGTGTGACTTGCCCAAGCCGCTTCACCTCTCTGTGCCTGTTTCTTTTTTTATAAAGTGGGGGATGTCAAGAGTGCCAATCCCATGGGGTTATCTATTGCGACATGTAAGGGAGTTATTACACAGCGTACAGGGCTCCCTCAATGGATGTTAGGAATAACTGCCAGCTCTGAACATTCTCGTAAGCGTTGGGTGAAATAACACGTGGAAAATTTAGCAGGGGAACTGGAATAGAGGAGGTCTGATGATGGAGGTAATCGAGATGAAAGGGTGAATGAGTGTCTAACACTGTCACTGTGTACAGGATGCCAAGCCCTGATCGCTGTTTACAGGATGCCAAGCCCCGATCGCTGTTTACAGGATGCCAAGCCCCGATCGCTGTTTACAGGATGCTAACCCCTGATCACCGTTACTGCCCTTCCTTTTCCTCCTGCGTCCCTCCCTGGATCTCCATCAGCAGGGCCTCCAGCCCAGGCAGAGAGGGTCAGACTTCCCAGGACACCCCAGGGCCTTGGGGATTCCTTCTCTGCAGGCGCCGCAGAAGCCACGAGGGGAGGAGGACTCAACCCCGATTCGCCCCTGAACTTGGCGTCCCCCTCCTGGGATCCCACCCCTTGCCTGTTCCCTGAAGGTCACAGCTCTGGATGGGAGGTGGGGGTGGGGGGAAGACTAATTAATTTCCTTTGTTTTTCAGAGTTTCATTTTTTAAATTACAGCCTTCCCTCCTCTCTAATAAATACTCAACGATTAAAGCTTTTTTTCCCAAAGTGTGATTTCAACATTTCAATGGCCCTCCCCTCCTGTCACCTTCGCTGCCATAAACAGATTCGTAAAAACTGCTTTTGACGCCCCAGCTGCCATTAGGCACTTAAAATCCCGTAATTATCATCCTATCATGGGCCTGTTAACGAGCAGTAAAAATAAGGCCATTGAATATGGTAATTTATTCGTAAATTAGCCTAATGAGAATAGGTTTCAGACACTGTTTACTTGCGGGCTGCCTACGCCTGGCCAAGGCAGTGGCGACGGGAGAACGTGCCTGGGAGGACGGCCTGGCGTGGGCAGTGAGCCCACCGGGTGATGGTGTCCCCCCAACCCCACCCCACCCCCCATGGCTCTGCACCCTGGTCTTTGAGTCTCATTCCCTCCATCAAGGCAGCTCCTGGCTCCTGTGGGCCATGGGACAGGTGACAGCCGTGCCTGCACCCCACCAGGCTCAAGAGAGAAAGACCTGGCCTTTGCATGCATGTCAGGGCTTGTGGTCAGTGCTGACTGCGGCTGGGAAGCCCTTAGGTGCTGGGGGACCTTGGACAAATCATCATGTAGTCCTCAGTCTTCTCATCTGTAAAATTGGATGAATGTGTCAGCTAATGGAGCCATTACATATTTAATTGGGGTATGTGTAAATGCTTAAAACAGTGCCTGGCATATGGTAGGTGCTTCGTACACATAATTATGGTCATTACGGGTTCCCTGGTGGCTCAGATGGTAGACAGTCTACCTTCCAGGCGGGAGATGTGGGTTCAGTCCCTGGGTTGGGAAGATTCCTTGGGGAAGGGAGCAGCTATCCACTCCAGTATTCTTGCCTAGAGAATCCCATGGACAGAGGAGCCTGGCGGGACTACAGTCCGTGAGGTCACAAAGAGTCAGACACAACTAACACTTTAACTTCCCTTGACTTCTTGGTGATTATAAATATTAGGGCATCAGCAGATAGAATCCAGAACTGACTGCTTGCCCTTAGAATGTATCCCTACTCTATTATTGGTTGAATCCCAGCAAAAGCCACGTCTGCCTGGAATTACAGAATGTGACCTTATTCAAAAATAGGGTAATAATAGATATGAGGGCACAATAGATTAGGAAGTGAAAGTGTTAGTCGCTCAGTCATGTCTGACTCTTTGCGACTCCGAGGACTGTAGCCCACCAGGCTCCTCAGTCCCTGGGATTCTCCAGGCAAGAATAGTAGAGTGGGTTGCCATTCCCTTCTCCAGGACAGTCCGTGAGTTCACAAAGAGTCAGACACAACTAACACTTTAACTTCCCTTGACTTCTTGGTGATTATAAATATTAGGGCATCAGCAGATAGAATCCAGAACTGACTGCTTGCCCTTAGAATGTATCCCTACTCTATTATTGGTTGAATCCCAGCAAAAGCCACGTCTGCCTGGAATTACAGAATGTGACCTTATTCAAAAATAGGGTAATAATAGATATGAGGGCACAATAGATTAGGAAGTGAAAGTGAAGTCGCTCAGTCATGTCTGACTCTTTGCGACTCCGAGGACTGTAGCCCACCAGGCTCCTCAGTCCCTGGGATTCTCCAGGCAAGAATAGTAGAGTGGGTTGCCATTCCCTTCTCCAGGGCATCTTCCTGACCCCGAGACTGAACCCAGGTCTCCTTATTGCAGGCAACTTCTTTACCATCTGAACCACCAGTGAAGTCCCCTATAGTAGATTAGATAAGGGCACCAGACAATACAATAAGCACACCATTCAAGGACTCAGCGTTCGGGCTAGATTAGAGTGAGCCGTAAGCCCTTGACTGGTACCCTTATTAGAAGGAGAGGAAACACACAGAGCCCAGAAAAGGAGGCAGAGGCTGGAGGGACATGGTCACAAGCCAAGGCTACCTGGGGCCACTAGAAGCTGGAAGAGGCAGGGAGGCTCCTCCACTGGAGAAGTGGGAGGCAGTGACGAGGCCAAATTTGGGCCTGGATACCTGGGAGAATGGAGGTACGGTTTCCTGAGGTTTGGCACTGGCTGAAATGTGGGCTGAAAAAGAGCCTGGAGTCAGAGCCACATCATAAGCCCAACCCCTAACATTCAGTCGAGTTCCCCGAGGGCAGGAACTCTGTCCGCTCAGCTCGCCATAGCATGTTTGTTGAACAGATATCCAACCCTGGAGTGTAGTTGGGTCTTCTTAACAGTAATGGAACATTTAATTCAGAGGGGGGACAGCCTGAGCAAATTAATACAGGGAAAGGGTTAGAGGGGGTTGTGATGGAAGCAAAGGGATGACTCTGGGAAGCGGTTTCATTCATTGCCCAGAAGGAATAAATAAAAGGACGCAGGAAGAAAGAATGCCAAGTTCCGCTGTTCAGGTTGCTGACGGCGTAAGGGCCTTGCAGTCACAGATCCTGGGGCAGGGCCTGAAGAAGGGCTTTCCTTTTTCCAGATGTCCTGTGTGGACTGTGTCTACCGTGATAGGAAGCAGCCCGTTTCTGATCCCGCTAGTCTGGAACTCGATGCAGTAACCAGCTGCCATAAGGAGGTTGTGCCCAAAGGCCCTGGACTCTGAGGGGGGTCTCCCGTCTCTCCACCCTCAGGAGCCCTGGCACCTAGCGTCTCTGCTCAGTGGGGAAGCTGACCCAGCCCAGCTCGCAGGGAAGGCTGCACCTTTGGAACCTCCTGAACCCAGCCTTTTGGATGACTCAAGGTCTTTGCCCCTGGGAGCATCCCAGGTCTCAGAGCATCGGTGCTCTATGTCTCTGCCCGCAGCTCATTCTCCCTTCTCCCCCATCTCCCTCCCTCTCCTCCTTTTCCCAGCCCCCTGACCCCAGCCCAGGGTCAGGTTCCCATGCATCCTTCGCTGTCCAGCACAGGTGCGAGGTGTGTGCAAACCCACGTTCTCTGGAACACCTCGCCATAGCCTGACCCTCTCCTTTTCACGAGAAAGAGACATGGGTCTCAGAGACACACAGTGACTTATCTGAGGTCACACAGCCCAGAGCGGGCAGAGCCTTGGCTCAAACTGGTATCTGTTTCCTTGTTCAGAGATTTCCCTGTGACGGTGGCCATCAGTCAGGAAGGACCGCCCATTCAAACGCCACCCCTGCAGCTATGCAAGGAGAATGGGGCCCACCTAGGTTTCTGTTTGCTCCTCTGCTTGCTTATGTTTTAGCTGAGGCTCTGCTCACACCTCAGCTCAGAAAAGGTCCCCATGAGGATGGAGCGTGAGCAGTCAGATCCTGGATTAGATCTCTTCTCGAAACCAGAGGAGACGTGTGGCTTTGCCTTCCAAATCCATAGCTTAAACTGCCATCTCTGCAGGTCCATATAGTTGTCCCCGGGCAACATTTTTAAAAAATAGCACAGGCTTTGCCAAAAGCAGCCTCATAATGCCCCTTCACGGCCCTGTCGCCTCGACTTCTGCTGGGGACCTCGGCCATTCTTCTTCCATCCCCGACAGAGGCTGCGAGTTTTCACGGGCAATGGTGATGAGGTTTCCAACAGACTTTTGACCAAACGGATTTCCAACTGCATTTGAAAAGGAAAATATCTTTCCAATGTACCAAATAATGAAAAATGACTGGGCGAGTTTATAACTGTTGATTTAGCCACCGGACTCCCCCCTTACCCCGCCAGCCCTGACTCTGGTTCTCTGGAGGTTTTCATCGAGCATTAATTCACTCTCTTTCTCGGCGGTCAAAGAAATAGGCCCTTCCGAATCCATTCGGCAGCGCATTAGCTTCAAAGCCTGTTGGAAATGGTTTAGCATCTGCTCTTAATAGACGTCGCAGTGAACGAGACGGGCAAGGGCCGAACAAGGACACACAGCATCAGGAGACAAACATCAGCTCTCGGGGCGGGGGATGGATTTGGGGGCACCCATGGTACAGGAGTGGAGGCCCTCGGGGTGCAGCTAAGCCACACTGAGCCCTCGACCTACCCATGAAGCCACAAGAAAAGGTGGCCCTATTGTGCCACACCTTCGGATAATGCAGAGAGAGCTTTTAAAAGTCAAGACACCCGATGCTGAAATTTAATGAAACATGGAGGGTTCCCATAATACTCTCTGCCCCCTCAGATGCCTCCCCTTTCGCACTATCAACATCCCCCCTCAGAACAGAATACTTTTTACAATTTATAAGTCTACAGTGGTACCTAATTATCACCCGAAGTCTGTAGTTCAAATTAAGATTCACTCTTGACGTTTGTACAGTCTATGGATTTGGAAAAATTTATAATGATATCCCCATTCTTATCATCTCATACAGATTATTTTCACTGCCCTAAAAATCATCTGTGCTCTTCCTGTTTATTATTCCTTCTCTTTTAATCCACGGCAACCACCGATCTTTTTATTGTCTCCATAAGCGTTTTTCCTTTTCCAGAATGTTAAACAGTTGGAATCGTATGGTATATAGCTTTTTCATATTGCCTTCTTTCATGTATAAGTATGCATCTAAGGGTTTATTTTTCATATTTTTTTCATGACTTGATCGCTTGTTTATGTTTAGTGCTAAATAATACTCTGTGGACATAGCAGGGTTTATTTATCTCTTCAACTACGGAAAGAATCTTGGTTACTTCCTCTTTAAAAAAAATTTTTTTTTTTTAGTATAGTTGATTTACAATTTTGTGTTATCTTGGTTACTT
>SJYC01024514.1:0-34161 GCA_006408675.1 Madoqua kirkii | reverse complement strand
GGGCGGGCGGGCAGCTGGATGAAGCTCATCAGGGGAGAGACGCCTCTCCAGTCAGACCACACCGTGCTTCCCTGACGACTCTGTCAGGCCGGGAACGTAGGAACAGGGCCATGTGCTTGCTTGCGTGCTCAGCCATGTCTGACTCTTTGCGACCCCATGGACTGTAGCCTGACAGATTTCTCTGGCAGGGCAAGGACTCCATGTAGTGATCACTTGTCCATGGAATTTTCCAGGCAAGAATACTGGAATGGGTTGCCATTCCCATCTCCAGGGGATCTTCCTGATCCAGGGATTGAACCTGTGTCTCCTGCATTGCAGGCGGATTCTTTACCATTTGAGCCAGGAACAGGGGCACAGATGGTGTGAAATAATAATACATAAACATCATTTTTTGTCCCAAAGCCAGTCTTCAGTGCACATGGAATGTTATCATTGCAATGCATGCTTGTGCTATGTTAGCCACTGAACACATTATATGTATGTACAGTGTACAAAACACTTACCTGCCTAAGTCTAGTAGGTTACGAATCACTTTTCCCTTATCTCCAAAAATCAGTTGAAAATATTCCCTGAAGATATCCCTTTTGAACCTCAAATTCAACATGTCCATGAGACTTTGCTATGACTAAAAGAATCATCTTTGTCATCTCCATTTCCTGTTCTCCATCTAATTGTGTATCAATCTGCTTATACACCAGTCTTCCTCTCTGAAAATATCTCCTGAGCTCCTCCTGTGCAACTGGCACTTGGCAAGGCCCTGAGTATAAGTTGGGGAGGAAGAGCAGACAAGGTCTCTCCTTTATGAGGCTCCCATCCAATAGAGGGGACAGAGGTTCCTCAAATCATCGTAGACACAAATAATGAATTATAACCAGGACAAATGCTAAAAAGAGAAGTAAGCTCAGTTGATGCTTATTTCACAAGAAGCATCCTGAGCTTATTTTTCACTTTTGAATTTATTTTTTCTTTCCCTTCACCATGGCCATACGCCTTGAGCAGGGCTTATAGTCTCATGTCCAGATCTCTGCAGTAAACCTTCTGTTCTCTTCTGCTACTCAGCACTATATGAAGACTCCTCACTGCCAACACACTTTGGACCTTTTTGCCTGGGTGTCTCATTCTCTGGGCTTCCCTGGTGGCTCAGAGGCTAAAGCGCCTGCCTGGAATGCGGGAGACCTGGGTTCGATCCTATTTGACCCTGTCACCATTGTTATCTCTCCAAATTCCACCACTTTTTAATATCCAGAAAATGCAAATGAACTTATTTACAAAATAGAAATAGACTCACAGACATAAAACACAAACTTATGGTTACCAAGGGGGAAGGGGGGAAAGGGATAAATGCGAAGTTCAGGATTAAAATATACATATTGCTATATATGAAGTAGAAAATCAAATATCCAGAAAATGCAAATGAACTTATTTACAAAATAGAAATAGACTCACAGACATAAAACACAAACTTATGGTTACCAAGGGGGAAGGGGGGAAAGGGATAAATGCGAAGTTCAGGATTAAAATATACATATTGCTATATATGAAGTAGAAAATCAATGAGAACCTACTGTATAACTCAGGGAACTATACTCCATATCTTGTAATCTATAACTGAAAAGAAACTAAAAATGTATAGAATATTTATATATGTATATATATAAATATGGGCTTCCTGGATAGCTCAGTTGGTAAAGAATCCACCTGCAATGGAGGAGACCCTAGTTTGATTCCTCGGTCAGGAAGTTCCTCTGGAGAAGACGTAGGCTACCCACCCCAGAATTCTTGGGCTTCCCTGGTGGCTCAGATGATAAAGAATCTGCCTGCAATGCAGGAAACTTGGGTTTGACCCCTTGGTTGAGAAGATCCCCTGGAGGAGGGCATGGCAACCCAATCCAGTTTATTCTTGCCTGGAGAATCCCCATGGACAGAGGAGCCTGGCAGGCTACAGTCCATGAAGTCACAAAGAGTCGGACACGACTGAGCAGCTAAGCACAGCAAAGCATATACATGAATCCTTTTGCTTCTGCCTGAAACTGACACAACATTTTAATCAGCTATGTTTCAATAAAATTTTTTCAAAAAAGACCCAGCAGAAGTGTGATCCTGTCATCTCTAGCCAGAATTGGACTCCTCCATCTCCCTCCAAGGTGCAGTCCTTTGTCCTCATCACTTTAGTGGCACATCTTACACACCACAGTCACTAGTGTATATCCTCTCACCCACGTGTGTGCAAATGCCTGCAGGGCAAGGACTCCATGTAGTGATCATTTGTCATAATTTTGGCTGTACCAGCCTCTAAAATCCCTTTCCATGTTTTGGGAATTGAGTGTTTGTTAAAGACTCAACCCACATCCTACAACAGAAGTTCCTAGGCATTCATGTTCCCAGGCATCTTCATTGTTAGGGTTCGGATATGTGACTGTGTTTTTCCAAATGAAAAGCTAATGATGCAGAGCAGCAGGGATATCAAACATGCTCCCTGGTGGAGGCTGAAGCCCAGCAGTGGTGATGTGCAGTCAATGGTGACAATTTCCTTAACAGATTCGGTCTGTGAAATGACTTTAGGGTTTGTCCCTGTTGGCATAGCCATGTGTCTCCAAGATTCTCTGGGCTACTCAATATCTTTCTATAAACTTCCTGCTTAACTCAGCTGCAGTCTGTATTAGCCCCCAAGGATAGTCACACAGAGCCTCAGATATGGTAAGAACTTTGTAAATATTTGCTGAATAAATGCATGAACCTGTTATTACTAGCTGTATTAGCCTACAACTGTGCTTTCCCATCCAGAAATGAGCTATCCCAAAAGGATGCTGTAAGAACTGGATGAGATCATGTATGCACAGCAGCTAGGACATGATACATAAGCAATAAAGAGGAGTTTGGGGTGGAAATACGGACCTGATGATGATAACACTAGATCAACGAATACTCCATGCTTGCAGAGAAAGAGAGAATTAGAGAAAGTTCTGTGTGTCAGGGACATGTGCTGAACTTCTAAACTTGTTTCATGTCATCCGTATTTAAACATGGGTTGTCTTAGTGTTTCCACAAAATCTGAGGGTTGTATGCCCCGGCTTGGCAGCTGGCAGGACCATTCAATGCAAATCTGTGTGAAAACTCACCTGAGAGTGTACTGTAAAGCAAGTGTTTCTTTTGACATCATTACATTACCTTGAGAGCCTCAGAAAAAGCCAGTCTTTGACTCAGGAGTCTAAGGAAGTAAACCAAGGTTTCAGTTCAGTTGCTCAGTCTTGTCCAACTCTTGCAACCCCATGACTTGCAGCATGCAAGGCTTCCCTGTCCATTACCAACCTTTTGAGCTTGCTCGAACTCATGTCCATCCAGTTGATGATGCCGTGATTAAAGAACAGCAAATCTTGAACTTAAAGAAGACCTTTTCAAAGAACCAGAGCACCACTCGCAGGACAACAGAGGAACTTGAAGAACTGAAAGAGATGTCAGGCAACCTGTACCTGCAAGAAAAAGAAATCAAGAGTTCAAGCAAATAGCATGTTGAGAATAGCTTCTAGCTGACTCGACAGTGAGAAAGCAAAAGCAGCCCAGCTCTGAAACCAGAAAAAGCTGCTGAAAGCAAAGGACAATCTTAGAAAAAGTGTGACATGGCAAAGACTGTTAATCCAGTCTTTGATCCATATCTTTCCTTTATACCTCTCCCACACAGATGATTACAGTGCTCACATTTTCATACCCAGGGTCAATGTTTTTGATATTTTGTTCCTCGTGGAGTTTTTTGGTAGTAAATTTGACTTTTTAAAAATGTGGTATTTAAATATTTATTTTGATTGCTGAGTTTTGGGAAGTTCCCCCTCAGTTTTTCTCCTCAGTTGCTTCACCTTGGTCCTGCCTTGGTTCATGCCAGATTGTAGTTCACAAATATTTCCACATAGGATCACATCCATTCTTCATAGCAACCCAGCAAGAAGGTAATGCTAGCTCCATTTTATGGTGAAACAAGCTGAGCCACAGGGAGATTCAGTGTCTTGCCCAGCTTCATGCAGCTAATTGAAAAATTTCGCCTGTTCAAGTAAAATTTGAACACCAGCTGCATTCTAACTACAGAGATAAAACTGCAGTCTAGGACAATAAACGGGGGCAGCATAGGGAATCAGGTAATACTGGATTGAAACATAAAATTCAAGAAGCATTATAATTGAAACTGAGATAACTATGCTTAAAGTAGAATGACTGTAACGTTGAAAGGACTTACTTTCCAAGGAGTACATGACGCCTGCCTCTTAGAAAGTCACACTGAATGAAATGTTTCCACGATAGTCTCTTCTCCAAAGAAATATTTCTCTCTACAAATTCTTTAAGTCATCAGCTCTGTTTGGCATGCAAGCCAGTTCAAAACCCTACTTGTGCTCTCCTGCTCCATAATAGCAACCTGCTTTAGGTATTCATTTCTTCCTTCGTTAAAACCAGGAATTGGTTTCCCTTGGATACACACGGTCAAAGCCACTTTTAATTAAATTTCTGAGGAACTTGGCAGAATGAAGGAAAAACCTTTGACTAGCCAAACAGTCTTCGTGAGAACAATATCCATAAGTTCGACAGAAAATTGTTTTCATTAATTTATAATTATAGCTCATTCTCACTCACATGCTTATCTACAGAGAACTTTTGGAAACACACAGGCAAGAACCTGAAAAAACTCCAGCCAGCTGAACTTGCGCCACCAGGGGAAACACCCCTGATAGCCTTTGCAGCAGAGGCTTCAGCATCGAGTATATTCAGGAAGACAGAACTCCCTTTCAAGTGCTTGCTGTGCAGTTTCAAAAGTGCAGCTTTTTCGAAAGGGAAACTGGTGGATGAATCTGCCATGGGAAACCTCAGAAGGACTCATGAACTCTTTCATGCATGTGCTTCCAGTCTGGGTCTCAGTGATACTAAGAAAGCTCAGTAACATTGGTGGAGTCTCCTTGTAGTCCAATTTTTATTGCAGAGACAGGAGATGTGAGAAAGGTTGTTGTTTTTGTTTTTGTTTTCAAGAGAAATGGTTGCGATAGGGATCCTCTCTTCAGCCATCTCTCAGGAATTCAGTGTTATTAAACATTCTTGAAAAACATAATTAAATCTTCCCAAAGGGAAAGGTTTGTCTATACTAAATGTCCACAGGAACTGTCCATTATTTATTTAGTAAACAGATAATAATTGATTGATGATTCAGGCAGTGTTCCAGGATTAGGGATACAGCAGTGACTGAGGCCAGAAGCCCTGACCTTCTTGAAGCTTTCGTTCTAAGGGAGACTATAAGAAGACAAATGACTAGTCAAATGTCAAGTCCTGATGAAAAATAGTGTTAGGAGCAGAGAATGGCAATTGACAGGGTGCTCGGAGCAGTCTATTGTAGATGAGATATCCAGGGAAGACCTTTCCAAGGACATCTGAGCAAATGCTTGAGTGATGCAAGTGGGCAAGCCATGTGGGAATCTAAGGAAAGAGTCTTCTAGATGGAAGGACCTTCTAGAATGTGAACTCAATAAAAATAGAAACTTTGTTTTGTTCACCAAATCCCCAGATATAATATTTGCCACATAAACATTTCATGCATCCTTATTGAATTTTTGCTGAATTTTTGCAAAAGCCTTAATGTGGGAACCATTGAAAAAAGCAACATGGCCAGTGTAGCTGGAGCTGAGGAATTAGAGAAAGGGTTAGAGATGAGGTTATCGTGGCATTGCTATATGCAGAGCCTCAAAACTGCCTAGTTTCAGTAGATAAATTATATGGTCACTTTCCTAATAGGCTATGCTAAGGAGCTAGGAAGTAATTGTGATGGGAAAACAGTAGAACATTTTCAGTAGGTGAGTAATGTTATAGTGTTATTTCCTTTGTTAAAAAATATATTTTCACTATGTTCCTATTAGAATTGCCAAAATCTGGGACACTGACCACATGAAATACTGGTGAATATGTATGGCAATAGGAGCTCTCATTTGTTGCTGGTGAACATGTAAAATACTATGGCCACCTTGAAAAATAGCTTCATGGTTTATTACAAACTAAATATACTCTTACCCAAAAGTCTGTACTTTTGGGTATTTACCAAAAGGAGTTGAAAACTTATGTTAACATGAAGACCTGCACAAAGATTTTTTTCAGCAACTTCATTCACAATGGCCAAAACTTGGAAGTAGCAAAATGTTCTTCAAAATATAAATGAATAAATAAACTTTGATCCATCCAGAAAGTGGAATATTATTTAACACTAAAAAGAAACTATTGAGCCATGAAAAGACATGGAGAAATGTTAAATGTGTCAGTCAGTTCAGTCACTCAGTCATGTCTGACTCTTTGTGACTGCAGTACGCCAGGCTTCCCTGTCCATCACCAACTCCCAGAGCATACTCAGACTTATGTCCCTTGAGTCGGTGATGCCATGCAACCATCTCATCCTCTGTCATCCTTTTCTCCTCCTGCCCTCAATCTTTCCCAGCATCAGGATCTTTTCAAATGAGTCAGTTCTTTGCATAAGGTGGCCAAAGTATTGGAATTTCAGCTAGAGCGTCAGTCCTTCCAATGAATATTCATGGTTGATTTCATTTAGGATAGACTGGTTTGATCTCCTTACTGTCCAAGGGACTCTCCAGAACCACAGTTCAAAAGCATCAGTTCTTCAGCACTCTAGTACTTCAGTACCAGAGAAGCTAAAAAACACAGGCCTCTGTGTGCTTCTTTATGGTTCCACTCACATCCATACATGACTACTGGAAACAACTATACAGACCTTTGTCAGTAAAGTGATGTCTCTGCTTTTTAACATGCTTTCTAGGTTGGTCATAGGTTTTCTTTCAAGGAACAAGCATCTTTTAATTTCATGACTGCAGTCACCATCTGCAGTGATTTTGGAGCCCAAAAAGATAAAATCTATCACTGTTTCCATTGTTTCCCCATCTATTTGCCATAAAGTGATGGGACCAGATGCCATAATCTTAGTTTTCTGAATATTGAGTTTTAAGCCAACTTTTTCACTGTCCTCTTTCACTTTCATCAAGAGGCTGTTTAGTTCTTCACTTTCTGCCGTAAGGCTGGTGTCATCTGCATATCTGAGGTTATTGATATTTCTCCCAGCAATCTTGAGTCCAGCACAGCTTCATCCAGCCTGGCATTCCTCATGAGGTACTCTGCATATAAGTTAAATAAGCAGGGGGACAATATACAGCTTTGACATACTCCTTTTCTGATTTGGAACCAGTCTATTATCCATGTCCAGTTCTAACTGTTGCTTCTTGACCTGCATACAGGTTTCTCAGGAGGCAGGTCAGGTGGTCTGGTATTCCCATCTCTTTCAGAATTTTCCATGGTTTGCTGTGATCCACATAGTAAAAGGCTTTGGTGTAGTCAATAAAGCAGAGTAGATGTTCTTCTGGAACTCTCTTGTTTTTATCCATGATCCAGTGGATATTTGCAACTTGATCTCTGGTTCCTCTGCCTTTTTGAAATCCAGCTTGAATATCTGAAAGTTCACAGTTCATGTACTGATGAAGCCTGACTTGCAGGATTTTGAGCATTATTTTGCTAGTATGTGAGTGCAATTGTGAGGTAGTTTGAACATTATTTGGCATTGCCTTTCTTTGAGATTGGGATGAAAACTGATCTTTCTCCGTCCTGTGGCTACGGCTGAGTTTTCCAAATTCGCTGGCATATTTAGTGTAGCACTTTCACAACATCATCTTTTAGGATTTTCAATAGCTCAACTGGAATTCCATCACTTCCACTAGTTTTGTTCATAGTGATGCTTCCTAAGGCCCACTGGACTTTGCATTCCAGGATGTCTATCCCTAGGTGAGTGATCACACCATCATGACTATCTGGGTCATGAAGATCTTTTTTGTATAGTTTTTCTGTGTATTCTTGCCACCTCTTCTTAATATATTCTGCTTCTGTTAGCTCAATACAACTTCTGTCCTTTATTGTGCTCATCTTTGCATGAAATATTCCCTTGGTATCTCTAATTTTCTTGAAAAGATCTCTAGTCTTTCCCATTCTATTGTTTTCCTCTGTTTCTTTGCACTGATCACTGAGGGAGGCTTTCTTATCTCTCCCTGCTATTCTTTGGAACTCAGCATTTAAATGCTGTATCTTTCCTTTTTCCCTTTGCCTTTACCTTCTCTTCTTTTCTCAGCTATTTGTAAGGCCTCCTCAGACAAACATTTTGCATTTTTGCATTTCTTTTTCTTAGGGATGGTCTTGATCCCTGTCTCCTGTACAATGTCACGAACCCCCATCCATAGTTCATCAGGCACTCTATCTATAAGATCAAATATATTCCCTTGAATATATTTGTCACTTCCACTGTATAATCATAAGGGATTTGATTTAGGTCATACCTGAATGGTCTAGTGGTATCCCCTACTTTCTTTAATTTACATCTGAATTTGGCAATAAGGAGTTCATAATCTGAGCCAGAGTCAGCTTCTGGTCTTGTTTTTGCTGATTGCATAGAACTTCTCCATCTTTGGCTGCAAACATAATCAATCTGATTTCAGTATTGACCATCTAGTGATGTCCATGTGTAGAGTCTTCTCTTGTGTTGTTGGAATAGGATGTTTGCTATGACCAGTATGATCTCTTGGCAAAACTCTGTTAGCTTTTGACCCGCTTCCTTATGTACTCCAAGACCAAATTTGCCTGTTATCCCAGGTGTTTCTTGACTTCCTACTTTTGCATTCCAGTCTCTTATAATGCAAAGGACATCTTTTCTGGGTGTTACTTCTAGAAGGCCTTATAGATCTTCATAGAACCATTCAGGTTCAGCTTCTTCAGCATAACTGGTTGGGGCATAGTGGATTTGATATTGAATGGTTTGCCTCAGATATGAACAGAAATAATTCTGTTGTTTTTGAGGTGTACCCAAGTACTGCATTTTGGACTCTTTTGTTGACTATTATGGCTACTCCATTTCTGCTAGGGGATTCTTGCCCATAGTAGTAGATATAATGGTCATTGACTGCAGCCATGAAATTGAAAGATGCTTACTCCTTGAAAGAGAGTTATGACCAACCTAGATAGCATATTTAAAAGCAGAGACATTATTTTGCCAACAAAGGTCCGTCTAGTCAAGGCTATGGTTTTTCCAGTGGTCATGTATGGATGTGAGAGTTCGACTGTGAAGAAAGCTGAGCACCAAAGAATTGATGCTTTTGAACTGTGGTGTTGGAGAAGACTCTTGAGAGTCCCTTGGACTGCAAGGAGATCCAACCAGTCCATTCTGAAGGAGATCAGCCCTGGGATTTCTTTGGAGGGAATGATACTGAAGCTGAAACTCCAGTACTTTGTCTACCTCATGCAAAGAGTTGACTCATTGGAAAATACTCTGATGCTGGGAGGGATTGGGGGCAGGAGGAGAAGGGGACAACAGAGGATGAGATGGCTGGATGGCATCACGGACTCGATGGACACAAGTCTGAGTGAACTCCGGGAGTTGGTGATGGACAGGAAGGCCTCTTGTGCTGCGATTCATGGGGTGGCAAAGAGTCGGACATGACTGAGTGACTGAACTGAACTGAACTGAACTGAAGTTAAATTCACCCATTCCAGTCCATTTCAGTTCACTGATTTCTAAAATGTCAGTGTTCACTCTTGCCATCTCCTGTTTGACCACTTCCAATTTACCTTGATTCGTGAACCTAACATTCCAGGTTCCTATGCAATATTGTTCTTTACAGCTTTGGACTTTACTTCCAGCACCAGTCACATCCACAGCTAGGTGCTGTTTTTGTTTTGGCTCCATCTCTCTGTTAAATGTGTATCGCTAACTAAAAGATGCCAGTCTGAGAAGTTTCTGTATTATATGATCCTGACTCTATGACATTCCAGAAAAGGCAAAACCATGAGACAGCAAAAGGATCAGTGGTTGCCAGAGGTTATAGTGGGGTAAGGGAGATATAAACAGGCAGAGCCCTGAAGATTTCTAGGACACCAGATAGTCCCAGTATGATACTATAATGACAGATACATATCATTATACATTTCTCCAAATCCACAGAATGCACATTGCCAAGGTTGAACCAGAATGTAAATGATGAACCTTGAGTGATTAGGATCTGTCAGTGTATGTTCATCAGTGTGGGACATCAGCAAATGTCCCACTCTGGTCGGCAATGTTGCTGGTGTGGGAGGCTATCCTTGTGTGGAGGTGAGAGTATGAGGAAAAAACTGTATTTTCCGCTCAGTTTTGCTGTGAACCCAAAACTTATTTTTAAAAAATCTTTAAAATATTAGTGAGGCCAATATAACTATGTTATTATCATCTATACTATGACAATGATAAGACACTTAAAAAAGTTTTGTCTCCAGGAAAACAGGGATGATTCAAAATCAGAAAATCAATCAGTGTAACTTACCACATCAATAGACTACAGGAGAAAAACTATACAATTATTGCAGCAGGACCAGAAAAAGTGCCAGTAAAATTTAATAATTATGTATGCTTAAAAATAAAAATTCTTAGAAAATCAGATCTGGAAGGAAATATCTTGATTTTATAAAGGCCATATGCTAAGTATCTATAGAAAACACTATGCTTGGTAGAAAAATTCTAGAGAAATTTCTTCTAAGACTAAGAACAACACAGGATGCTCACTCTCACTATTATTGCTTAACTTAATATTGGAGGTCCTGGGCAATGCACTGTAAGGAAAGAAATTGAATCAAAGGCCAAAGGATTTGGAGGGAAACAAAATAATGTCATTTGCCATAGACAAGATCATCTATATATTAATAGAAAACTATTAGAATAATCAACCATCTATTAGAATGAATAAAAGTTCAACAATGTTGTCAGATACAACTTTAAAAATCAGTAGCATTTCTCTACAGCAGTAGCAACTATTTATTAAACATATTTTAAAAACTAGGATACACTTCATAACAAAAACAAAAATGGTAAAATACCTGTGAAATTGCTCAGTCGTGTCCAACTCTTTGCAACCCCATGGACTGTAGCTTACCAGGCTTCTCCCTCCACGGGATTCTCCAGGTAAGAGTACTGCAGTGGGTTGCCATTTCCTTCTCCAGGGGGTCTTCCTGACCCAGGGATCGAACCTGGGTCTCCAGCATTCCAGGTAGATGCTTTAACCTCTGAGCCATAGAGAAGCCTGGTAAAACACCTAGGGATTACTTTATCAAAGAACATTTCGTGATCTCTCTGGTATACAAGTATGTAATATTCATCTTGAAGAATATTCATCAAGCTGCAAAAATAAATGTGTAGAGTGAAAGTGTCAATTGCTCACTTGTGTCTGACTCTTTGCAGTCCCATGGAGGACTGTATTCTGCCAGGTTCCTCTGTTCAAAGGATTCTCCAGGCAAGAACACTGGAGGGGGTTGCCATTCCCTTCTCCAGGGGATCTTCCTGACCCCTGACCCAGGGACTGAACCTGGGTCTCCTGCATTGCAGGCAGATTCTTTACTGTCTGAGCCAACAGGGAAGCCCCAAAGTCAAGTGAGAGTGTTAAATACATAAGTTAAAAAAAAAAAAAAGAGGACTGGCTTGGAACATTCTGCTGAAGAGAAAAATAAGATAACAAGGGGAAACTAGACTTACTAGAAATTTGGGAGTATTCTTAAGCAACAGTTACTGAAACAATTTGGTGAAGAAACATATACTTAGAGTCTCAGTGGAGAAAATATGAAATTCTATTAAGATATATAAATATGACAAGAGTATATGAATAGTTGTTCCATACCCTTGAATGGGATAACTTAATATAATAAAGATGTCAGTTCTCAGCAAAGAAAACTATGAATTCAATGAGATCCCAATGAAACCCCAGCTAGATTTTCCTTTTAGAAGTCCAATAATTCAATGTAAATTTGATAAGGAAGTTTAAGGATTCATGAGTAACCAAGTCAGCTTTGAAAAAGAAGAGCAAAGGGTGGGGAAATGAGGGATTGCTTTACCACAAAGTCATAGTTATAAAAACAGCACACATCTGATAAAAGTACAAATAGACCAATGAAAAACAACTTGAGGCTCTGAGACAGAGCTGCATTCCTGTCTAACACCACATACATGGATGGACTCTAGCTAGTTTAAGACCTAAATTTATGAAGGGCAAAGCAGAAAGTTAATAAAAGATACATTGGAAAATCTTTTTGTGACTCAGAAATGGGAACAAAATTCTTAAACAAAATACCCAAAATGCAAGCTATGAGTACAAACCAAACCATGGAGGATTTGATTGCCCCAAGAATAAGTTTTTCTGTTCAAAGAAAATAACCATGGACCAAGGTAAGAGTGGAGAACAGGTGGGGGATTTGTTAATTCTAATAGACATTCAGTCAGGGGCTTTACTGATGGCCCAGTGGGTAAAACTTAGTGCTCCCAATGCAAGGGACCCAGGTTGGATCACTGGTTGGGGAGCTAGATCCTGTATATTGCAACTAAGAAGTCCACAGTTTGCAATGAAGATCTTGAGAGCTGCAACTAAGACCAAAATAAATAAATGAAGATTTAAAAAGAAAAGAAAATCAAACGGAAAACATACTTGATATATAAAGAAGAAAAAGCATAAAATGATATCCAGTCTGTGATGAGGTGGTCAGAGTCACTGAGGTTTGCAAAAAAATAGAAATTAAAACAAAATCTCTCACTTTACTCAAATCAGATTAGCACAATTTATGAAGTGGGAACGCACACTGAGTGCTGTGGAGAGGTGGGGATGTCAAGATCTTTATTCCCTGCTGGTGGCCCTGTAGACTGACACAGTCAGGTTGGCTAGCCACCTGCCCTAGCTGGTCAAGTTAAGACTAGTATATCTATGACCCAGCCATCCTGCTGGGAAAGCCTGTCATCCTGCTGACAAAGGTCCTTAAAGGGATGTATATGAAGATGTTCATTTTCTCACCTTCAGGTGGAGGTCATCTGGGGTCCCTCACTAGGAGAATGGAGAAGCCTTTGTAGCGGATATTCCCTAGTAATCAGTGGTTAGCCAAGGCTTCATATGTGATTAGCAACATAAAGAGAACTTTGAATCAGAATGCTGAGAGAAAAAGTGAGAAACAGACTGAAGTATACAGTGCAATACGATTTGTGTACGTTGAAGACACAAATATGTGTGTACGTTGAATTTGTGTACACAAATTTGTGTACGTTGAAGATACCTGCATAGGAGACAAGTATTTTTTCCCCCACAGGAAATACATAATTTTGTACATACCAGAAAGGTATGGAAACAAGCCTTGCATAGATAGATGGTGATGAGACATCATGAGCTGAGGATTTGGATTTGAGATCTAATGTGGAATTTACAAAAGAAGGGAGGGAGGGAGGAAGGCAGGAAGCAATGAAAGTGGAAGGTGACTCTGATCCGGGCCCACCTGCTGAGCCAGTCGGTGTCTGGTGAGGCTGTCTCAAGGGTGGTCCTCAAAGAGGGTGATCCAAGGCCTTACCATACAGGGCTGGCCTCAAGAAAGTTGCCTGTTGGAGAGATCATTGAAAGAGGGGTATTTGTAGGAGATCTATCCATGGGCTTCCCAGGTGGCACAGCTGGTAAAGAATCTACCTGCCAGTGCATGAGATGTGGGTTCAGTCCCTGGTCAGGAAGATCCCCTGGAGAAGGGAATGGCAACCCACTCCAGTATTCTTACCTGGAAAATTCCATGGACAGAGAAGCCTAGTAGGCTACAGTTCGTGGGGTTGCTGAGAGTCAGACACGACTGAGCACGCACTTCTTCCATCCATGGAAAAGCCCAGCCAGAAGAGCAGTGCAGAGACCAAGCGGCCACAGGCGGACGAGCAGGGTGGGAATCCTGTTTACCTAGTCAGGTGCCTGAAGCACTGTGGCGTCTTCACAGTTGGAAAGAAAGATGTGTGCAAAGTGAACCTGTGAGATCCAGCCAGAGTGTCGAGAGATACAGGAAAGACACCTCTGGACCAAGTCTGCGGGTGCCGTGCGACGGTGAGGACACTCACCAGCCACCACCCATGGTGCTGGCAGCCACACTGGTTTGAAGGGTCCCAAACTGGCCAGATTTGGGCTGAAAGGTATATTGTAGATATAATAATTCCAAGTGAATTAAAAAAGTAAAGTAAGACCCACAATGCATAGTTAAGGGAACTAAACGCTAGTAAAATAATTTGTAAGGTTGTAGCTGTACTGAAACATTTCCCTAAAGGGCCTGAAAACCTTGTAAATCTCAAGGTAATGCACTGAAACAATTCTCTGATATGTAAATGTTTATAGCCAATCTCTGTATGTTTTGACTTTTCTATAAAGAAAACCACTCCCAAATATTACTTTTAAGCCTCCTTTTAGGTATCTTTATTTATCACTGTTGTTCCAGAAGCAGAGGCTTTAAATTTTTTCTTAACTCAGATCCCTATATTCTAGGCTAGGCAGTCCTTAATAAGTAATTTAAATTATTCATGTTGCTGGTTTTTAAGGAGCAATAAGTACTCAGCATGTCACCATGGAAACCAGCATATTCACTATCAGTCTCTTTCAATCTCCTCGATCTAAAATCCTCCTGCTGATTTGACCATTGAGGACTGGAGACCCAGACTGTAGCTGGGATGAATTCCAAATATAAGTCAATGTTCCCAAGAGTCTCAAAATGTCCTTCAGGGATGCCTGTACATTTAGAAAGGGAGTAGCCATAGATCCCTTAAACAGACTTTTCTTTTTGCCATGACGTGGTGAGAAATATCTTGTCCATGCCCATACCTTCCTAGTGTACCTTTTCAGAATAGATATGGATACTCAGGATGAGAACCTATGGGGCTCTGTCTTCAGTCAAATTCTTTTACAGCAAACTCTGCACAGGGAGCAGGCAGAATTGGAGAGAGAGCATGGCAACTCTCAGAGTGGAGATGGAGATTCTTAAGTAACTCACTAGTAACATTCACTTACCCTACTGTTATAGGAAAGAAACACTCCAAGCTAGCTTTAATGAAATACAGCGCTCAATTTTATGTAAGCTGTTAAAAATTCTTCCTTGTGCAACTACGTGACTAATAGGCCACCATCCTAAATATGACCCCTCCCACCAGACTCTTCACGGCTCACCCCTCCACTCCCCCACACGATGAGTGTCAGAGATGGATGGGGTTGTCTGGCTCATGGATCACCAACCATGGCCCAACACAAGAGCCTGGCCCATGGGAGGGGTTCAGCAAAAACTTGTTGAATGAGTAAGTGATTAACACCTGGCTGACTGTTGCTCTCTTAAATGGGTTGTTGATGCTGTAGTTTTCAGACTTCTGGATTCCTTACACCAGTGTCAATCTCCAAAAAAACACATTTCAGGACCCACACAATGGTGCCACGGATTGGAGGTGTCAGGACTCACAACAAAACAGCAAAATGACATACAGACAGCTCTATGGTGACCACTTCACAGAAGGAAAGCTTTTCTTCACTTTTAGAAAGGTAGAAATCTAACCTAAGGATAAAAGCAAATTTTAAAGAATTGAACATATTTAACTTATTGAAGAATTGTTACAGTGTCCTTCTTTGCTCCTTTTCCTCACAGGCCAGTGAAACCTTTGCATGGGTCAAGTTCTTAGGTCAGTGCTTGGAAACCAGATATAAATAACCTGCTTGCTTAAAATATTATCAACAATAAATCATTTTCCCCCTTTTTTTTTTATATTCTGCCTAGGTCTTGCTGACTTCTGATGTTCAATATCAAAAATTTTTTCCACTCCTTTTGCATATAATAAATGAAATCTGCATTCCTCTCCCCTATAATTTACCTGTTTGCCCAAAATACTTTCAGTTGTAACTATTTCCTTCCTTTTTCTTTTTGCCTGTGATATCAAATTCTTGCTATTTTATGGCTCTGAGAATTAAGGTTTCCCCTTATCTTCGTCATCTTTGAGACTTATTGCTAACATCTGGTATTCTCATAATTCCTTTAATTCAAGGAGCTTAACATGCTTTCCATAGTACCTCTAATCCTCTAATATAGTATTCTTCTAATAACAGAGAGGGAGGCAGGCTTTCTGTACCAAGGCTCAGATCTAGTGATTTGGGTGTTGACTTTTTTACCAACTTCTTCCAGGTTGCAAGCCTCTCCTTAGAGACTATGAAGTTGAGTGAAAGGTTAAGGTTGCTTGGGGAGACTCTTGAAGATGAACTCCTGACTCCATTGTCCAAAGGCAATACCTTTATAAAACACCTTGGCTGAAGGGTCCTGGGAGAGTGTCCTTCCAGTGGTCCACATCACTGTAGATGTGACTGTCTACAAGAAAACATTTGCTGTAAACCGAAGATACATATTGTCCATTATAGGGAAAAGACATCATGAAAGCTATTATCCCTTTCAGTCAACTCACTCTCATGATGGCTGTGTTCAGCGTTTTGTTTTTCCTGGAAAGGGTGAACCTTCCCTAACTGGCTCTCTCCAGGCAATGTCAAGGACAGCAAACTGTGCTAAGATCACCACCTAGCGTCTAACTTTGAAATTACTGCTGTCCTAGAAAAGATCACCAATTTTAAACTTTGTTCATCAGCTAGTATGAGGGTATATTTTATTGCGTGTTCTGCTGTATTGATTGTTCCTTTTGATCTTTGGTCTGGAAGTGAATTTTCCCACAATACGGATGGTGGGCTGTCAATATTGCATATGTTTTTATTGTCCAGTGAGTGCATGACCTCATGATTTGGTTCATCAGTTTTAGGGAGGATTTGACTTTAAAACATGAGTTAAATGCTCCTGAAGATTGATCTTTCAAGACTCATATTTCACCACTTCCAAGCAGCCTCCCATGACTTTTCTTCAACTTCATTCTCTGCTGAGTGGCTGCCCCATCTTTTTACGTTTTAAGACTGTATGTACATATCATAGCTCTTGTCACTGTGGGCTGCGATTGGCTGCTCACTTGTTTTCCATTCCATAGGGTGCACACTCCTCGAGGGCAAGCACCGGGTCTCATGGTCTGTATTATATACCCTGAACCCAGCACATGGAGGGACTCGACTGTGAACATTCTGAATCTTAGGAAGGAGATTCCTAAGTTCCTTTTGGGAAGGAGAGGGGGATAAGAATAGGAGATTTGGAGTCATAGTCACTGGAACTCAAAACCTAGCTCTGTTGCTTATTTGCTATGTGCTTTTTCAAAAGAATTATTGATATTGCTAAACGTATCTCCTTCTCTGCAAAAGAGGGTATAGGCACATCATACCAGCTCGTAGGGTGGTTGTAAAGATTCAATCAGGTTTGCTGCATGCAGCCTGCTTAGTGGACTCCGTGGCATATGAGTTAGTGCGTAGTGAAAATACTAGCACCAAAGACTTGCTGCGGGCAATTCTGTTCCCAAATCCTGCAGTGTTTTAATCACACTTCTGGACACAAGACAGCAGGGGTATCCTTCAGGATCTACTGACGTGTGGTTACCAGGGAAACCACCCTCAAAGCCTGCACTCTGGGCTCTGGCACTGCTGAGAGGCCCAGCGCTAGGCAGGCCACAGGCTCTGACCTCTCCAGTTCTTGCTCAGCTGCAGCCTCCCTCCACCTCCACCCCCAGCTTCTTACCCCTCTAGACCCAGCTCCTGGCTCACTCCCTCTCTGTAACCTTACCTTGGCACCCAGAACAGCAGATGAGTCCCTCCCCTTGACCCTGTGCACACGTTACCCTCGTTACCCGTTACCCTCGCAGTTGACTGTCTCCCCTGCCAGCCTCTGAGCACTGGAAACTCAGGGACATGCCTCCCTCATCTTCATCTCTCAGTACTTACTTTACACTTGGCATTTAGTAAGCCATCAGCCAATGCTTCTAAAAACAAAACGTAGGTAGTGCTGTAAACATTTATTTAGAGAGAACCCTTCTGCCTCTTGACTCCCGTTTCTCCATCCTGGTTACATCCCTCGGAAGAGCAATGCAAAGGGAAAAAAGTGAGCAGCGATGCCCTTTCAACACAGTCGAAGCTCAGAAGCAAGCAGCAGGGAGATGTTCATTGTTAAATCATCAATACAAGTGGTCTTTGAATAGACACGTGAGGAAAGTCCCCTGGGGACACTCCAGCCAGCTGGTGTGAAGTTGTGGTTTGAGGTGAGTTTGGCCAAGTACTCGCTCCTTTGATATGGACACCTCTCCCTCGAAGAGTAGTCCACGGGGAGGCACCTGCCCCATCCTCCAGATTTTATATGGATAGAGCTTTGAAACAGTCACTGATAATTTTTGCTTCTCAAGTCCCCTGCCAGTACTGTGTTAAAAGAGTAAAAAAGAATTCACGAAGTTCAAAGGAGTGTCAAGGTGGGACAGATCTATAGCATCCACTGTGCATCTCAAAGGATACGTCCTTGGAGCCGTAGAGGTCAGTCCTCTGGACTGAGCAGCTGTTTCCAGTAGGAATGTATTTATGTGTCTGTGCCCAGGAGTCTGGGAGGTTCTAACTGAGCTCTTGTTCTGCTCTGGAGCTTACACACAGGGAAGATGGTCTCACGGTGTGAGAAACCTCCAAATTTTCTAGGGCCAAGTTTAAATAAGAGATCATTCTTAGTGTTAGTCTGTAGTTCCAGGGGCAAGCAATGCTAACCAGAGTTAGGTCTTATAGTGTTGAGAGATGGAATCTGGAGGTCGAGGCAGCACACAGACAGAGAGGCCATTTCCTCATCGCTGCCTTCTTCTGGGGGGGTGCGGGGGGACGAGGATGAGCAAGGCTGGATCTTGTCTGCAAAGATCAGAGATGGCAACCCCCTCCCCAGATTACTTACAGAATTGTGGTTCTGTAAGGAGGGGTGACCTTCCCTGTCCTGGTTAGCAGTGCCAAAGCTTCCTGACCTAGTACACCTGGCCTGAGCAGAGCACAGCCACTCAGAGACGAAGGACCAAAGACCACTCCTGGCTGGGCTCTGAGGGGCCCAGAAGATGTCCCGAGCCTGTGGATCAGGGCTGCAGACTGTGCGTCAGATCGGGGGCCCAGGCTTGCCAGGAAGTGGGCACATTCTATCAGGGGGATGCAGATTCGGGGCTCATATTCATGGATCAGAAGTCAATGGAATCAAGGGTCTCTATTAGATACTGTTACAGTTTCCATCTGCAACCACAGTGGAGTATACAGTTTACAAAATAGATTAGTGGCCAGGAAAGAAGGTAAATATATTTTATCATAACCAGTCCCAAAGGGAGACTTTCCCCAGTCCCCACCTCTCTAGTCTCAGATCAATGTCAGAAGAGTAACTATCAGAAAGAGAGCAGAGGGGAAATGACCCCATCAAAACCAGCCGCAGCCACCTGTGCTGGGAGGGGCCACTTTGAGTTAAATATACAATACTGAAAATTTAAAATGAACAGAACTAAGTCTTGGCAACTAGCATGAGACTGTTATAATTACCGAAAATGAATTAAAAGTTATAGGATTGGATTCAGATGCCTTCAAGGGAGCCACCACCCAGTGAGTAAACGGGGACTTTGATAGAGGACAATGGTAAAAAAGCTGGGAAAAAAAAAATCCATTCACACTTCTGTGCTATTGAGTCAGACTGCTTCCCAAACTGGTCATGTGTGTATGTGTGTGTGTGTGTACATGTGTGTATAGCTATACTCTGTTTTTTCTAAAAGTTATTCAAGTGACTTTAAAAGAAGAATGTGTCTATACAAGGTCAGCTCATTTGTAGATAGCCCAGTACCATAACTGGGCTTGGGTTAAGAACTTCTTTAGAGCATGAATGGAGAAGGGAATGGCAACTCACTCCAGTATTCTTGCCTGGAGAGTCCCATGGACAGAAGAGTCTGGCTGGCTACATCCATGGGGTTGCAAAGAGTTGAACATCACTGAGTGACTAACACAGGCTCACTTGGAGCACGCACTTTGTCCATTAAGTTTGAACATCACCCAGTTCACTGGCATAACTAAAGGGGATATAACACAGATCCCGTCAATGAGGATGTCAGCATGGTTCCTTGTACTCAGGCTCCCGTTATGAATTCATGCTTTTTACTAGTATGAAAAGCCCTGCAGAAGTCTTTCTGGATATGAGCTTTCTGACACGCTTCTGAACGTGTGTACTGGTGTTTCGTGGGTTTGTGGGGGAAGGATCTTCTCCTTGCTGGCGCTTCAGTGCTGCTGTGTCAGCTGAAGCTGCCCACTGAAGCTAAAGGAAGAAGCCTTTCTGGAGGAGGTCACAGGAATCTCGTGGGGTTTCTTTTAAAATAAATTTAGATCTACAGAAGAGAAAATAGTACAGAACCTTACATATTATAAATACATCTTTTGTTACCAGAACATTACTGACTGGGGACACTTCAACATTTACTTACATAACAAATCGCCTGACGCAGGTATTAGTTTCTACTAACCCCTCCCCCCGACCCTGCCCAGTCCAGAAAGTGTTAGCATCTAACACTAGCGTGTACATGCGTGCTAAGTGGCTTCAGTCGTGTCCGACTCTTTGTGACCCTATGAGTTGTATCCTGCCAGGCTCCTCCGTCCATGGGATTCTCCAGGCAAGAATACTGGAGTGGGTTGCCGTGCCCTCCTCCAGGGGATCTTCCTGACCCAGGGATGGAATCCATGTCTCTTATGTCTCCTGCATTAGCAGGTGGGTTCTTTACTACTAGTACCCTGGGAAGCCCATTCATAGTACATTGGTCAAAACTAAGAAATTAACAATCCTATTGACTAAATAAAGACTTTACCCAGTTTCTCCATGAGTGCCCCTTTCTGTTCTGTATTCAATCCAGGCTACCCACATTGCATCCTGTTGTCTTATTTCTGCACTTTTAGAGGAGACAACTTCCAAGATGAGGCCTCTCTTCCTGAAATGTTTCCCTGGCTGCTGGATTTGGCATCAGGAGAAAAGGGTGGAGGCCAAGAAAATGCAGTGCAGGTCTTTAAACCTCTCTGCCTGGAGGTCACAAGTCAACCAGACGGCTCCTGCCCAGTCACCTGCACCCCTCCCCATCTTATCAAGTCACCAGAGACGGATTCTGGTGGTTCCCGCAGGTTTTTTTTTTGGAAAGGGCCTGGCTGAAGTAGCAAAGTGTCCGGATTCTACCTCCACTGGATTGAGAAGATGCTGAAGCGCCAGAAACAAGAGGGCAGCCGCTGGACTTTGTGTCCTGCTGCCGCCACCTCCCAGTCTTTCCCCTTCTTCTTCCTCTCAACTTCTGCTTCTCCAGACAGGCGTTTGCCTTTCTGCTGGCAAGTCGATTTCTCTCTTACCGTGCTCTTCTCTGTATTCAAGGGGCTAATGCTTGCAAACCCCATGCCCCCTCGCCAACAGAGAAGGACGAGCTCAGCCCAAGGGAGGCACCGGCCAGAGACCAGCGAGCAGAAGGAAGAGAGACCTCCCTCCCCCTCTCTGTTTTGCGTGGGCGCAGCTCTAGGAGTGGCTGGGCAGCTCTTCATGGCTCCCCCTCTTGCCAGGGCCCTGCTCTGGCTCTGATGCCCCCTCTGCCCCTTTCCCCACCAGCAGTCAAAGCGGTAGCTACTCCCCACTGTTGCTCATCTCTGAGTTGCTTCAGTGTCTCCTATGTGGCTTTTAAACTTTTCTGACACCTTTGTAACTAGTTCTGCATATTAAGTACCCGCTATAAAAACTATCTGGGATGGATTCTGTTTTCCTAGCCAGACTGTAATTGACACAGATACCCCAATCATCGCTTCCTGCTCCTTTCCAGGACTAGCAGAGGAACTGGGGGGACTAAGCCCCACTAATTCTGCTCAAGGGATTTGTCATCACAGGCAAGGAAGGGGCTTCTGGGCTCAGTGGCATAAATGTGGACAGAAAGCCCTACTTTATTCCTTCATCTTAAGCTCTTGCCAATAACCCTGAATGTGACCTGGTGATAAGCACTGGTCTGTATTCCATCAAACCAAGAAAATATTGCATTCAAGTATTCCTCACCTATAAAAACGGCAATTTTCAATTGGATTGCAAAGTTGTGCACAGCTGTCATAATGTATCAAGTGATACACTTAAGATTTGTGCAGTTTATCATATAGACATTTTATTTTAAAATAAATGTGCAAAAATGAAAAAGAAATGGCAATTTCACTTGACTCTACTTAATAGAGAAAGAAGCGGATAAGGAATAGATAACAAGTAAATTGTCCATGATGACTTACAGCAAATAATAAGGCTAATATTTACTGTTTAACATGTGGCAGACATCCTAAGGTACTTTAAATAGTAGTAACACTGGAAAATTCATCCTTGATGCCTGGTCTGTGTTTTGTGTATATCGAGTCATTTAATCTTCAAACAACCCTGCAAGGTCAGTACTACTTCATCCTGTTTTATGGATTAGGCACAGAGGGGTTAAATAACTTGCCTAAAGGCACACAATAAGTGGCAGGGTCAGGATTTCAAGCCTGGGAGCTTGGCTCAGAAACATATTCCCTGCCCCATGACACTATACAGTCTTGAAGCTGATATTGTTACATCCACTTTACAGATGGGAAGCTGAGAATCAGAGAGGTTGGACAACTTGCCCTAAGTCACACAGCTAGGATGTGCTAAAATGGCATTAGAACCCATTTGTAGCCATCCAACAGCAAAGCAGAGATGCTCCCCCTTCCGTGTTCCATCTCTCTCCACTTTGCCCTGAGAGGTCTCTACCGCTCCTCTTCACTGGGCTCCCTTGTCTTTGTCACAAAAGATAATGATGTACATGTTTCATCATATTGCACCTGCACATCAAAAACTCTTGCAGCATTTATTGGGCTTTCTTCTCTGTGGTGCCCAGGAGGCTTACTTGTGTGTATAACCAATTCCAAAGTAAATCACTGTGTTGTGTTAAGACCTCTGTCATGTACAGGCTCTAAGTAGCTCTTTTGTTCCCAGACCTGTTCTCACTGTCTCTGCTTACGCCTTTAAGAATTGGGCATTTAATATGGCCTTGATTACACAGTTTATGTTTTATATTTGTGTAGTGCCAAGAAGCTCAGGTATTATTTATATGGATAGTAGACTTCTATTCTGTTCCTTAGAAATGCAGGGCAGGATTTGTATGATATTTTTCTGTTCAAAGATCAGAAATGTTAATACGAAAGATCAAGATGTTAATACCATCAACGTTGAACAGCAGGGGTTGTAGTACTTAAATTGGCCACAGGAGGGCTCTATTTCTTTGTCCCGCAGGTCCACAGCAATAACAGCTTTTGGGGCCACAGATGTGAAATGCTATTCTGGATACAGTAATTAAACCACATTTAGTGTAATTTATCAAAAATAAGTGAAATTGTTTGTTTAGTGGGATGATAAATTCTATCATTTCTTTAATCTCAAAATACAAAGAGGAAAACCTTTTAATAAAATGAATTTGTTTTCCAGCAGGAATTCACAGGAATCTCCTCCCTCCAATAGTAGTCTATTTGGATAGTCTATACTATCCAAATAGACTACTACTATTTGGATAGTAGTCTTGAAAAATACTAATTCCATATTAAATTTACTTAACCCCCCCCTCTTTTTCTGTGATTGAATGTTCCAATGAATCTTTCTGAAAAAATGGATAATAACTGAAATGCCGCCTAATCTTGAACGTCGTTCTAAGGCTGGGTATCAGTCAGGGTCTATGCAGGAAAACAAAAACACAACTGAAATTTCAACAGAAGGAACTGAAGATGGAGAACTGATCACACAGGTGTCAGAGGGCTGAGGGAGCAAAACGGGGACCACCGAGGTAATCAACATCATTATCGCTGAGAGTAGCAACTACTCTTGGGGTTGAAACAGAGGAGGAGGTGGGATTATCAAAACCTAGATGCTCCAGGTAAGGGACTTGGTTATGCCTGTACTTCTAAGAGGTTGCAGGAAGCTGCTTTAAGCAACTCTGACACTGGATGGACCCCGTCACCCCAAGGTGAAGGGTCCCTGTGAGGCAAATTTCGTAGGAGCAGCAGGTCTCCACCCGACCCCAATTCCAGCCTTTTGGTATCTCGATAGTGCCCCCTACTGGCAGAACATAACCGGGAGCCAACTGTCAAAACAGAGGGGTCCGTCCTCACATTACCGAGCAGAACATAGAAAGGTAGTTTTGAAGCACAGATCACTCCCTTGGCTATTCAGCTAAGGTACACACTTTTCCCATATGTTTAAAGTTCCATACAAAAATGATAGCTTCTTGGTTTGGCTGTATATGATATCATGTTCATTACCTTTTAGTACTGGACATGAGTGTACTATGTAATGGGTTTTGCCAGGTGTCACTCGTGGTAAAGAACCTGCCTGCCAACATAGGAGACGTAAGACTCCCAGGTTTGAACCCTGGGTTGGGAAGCCCCTGGAGAAGGGAATGGCAACCCACTCTAGTATTCTTGCCTCGGTAATCCCATGGACAGAGGAGCCTGGTAGGCTACAGTCCATAGAGTTGCAGAGAGTTGGACATGACTAAAGCAACTTAGCATGAACTATGTAATATGGACTTCCCACGTGGCACTAGCAGTAAAGGACTCGTCTGCCACCGTAGGAAATCATAAGAGATGCAGATTGGATGCCTGGGTCAGGAAGTTACCCTGGAGGAGGGAATGGCAACTCACTCCAGTATTCTGACATAGAGAATCCTATGGACAGAGAAGCCTGGTGGGCTACAGTCTATAGGGTCACAAAGAGTAACACAACTAAAGCTAATTAGCATGCACGCACATAAAACAGCCACTTCCAAAATCAGATTCTAGCTGATGTACTATGTAATACCCTGGAGAATCCCTTCGTTCTAGATAACGGTCTTATGTAATAGGAGACTGATGTCCCTCAGTACATAATGAGGATCCACCAGTACAGAAACCCCTTCTCCCCTAGCAAGTTCAGCAGGAGGGAGAGCCCCGGTTGGCAGCACGGCTTTCAAATCAGTGCAGCAGTTCCATGTCACCTGACGGAAGCTTTTCTCCAGGATGAAACTGGACCTCAGAAATGGAAGAGCCCAGAGTTGCAGGGACAGACAGCACACATGCGGTGAGTGGATATTGGATGACATAGTGAGAAAAGCCACTCCCACTTTTACCCTTGATCCTGGACCTATATGTTCTGGCTTTGGGAGAAATGTACTGGCAACTGATTCAAAGCATATGTGGCATCCTATTAATTAGAACTCTGATCTTCAGGTGATTCTCCAAAATTGGGCTGTAACTGAGTCTTCCACAGCCCATTCTGCCTTCTACAAGGCCAGCTGCTCCTGGGTGATGGGATCTGCGGTGAATATCCCTCAGTCATGTCTGACTTTGTGATCCCATGGACTATACAGTCTCTGAAATTCTCCAGGCAAGAATACTAGAGTGAGTAGCCTTTCCCTTCTCTGAGGGATCTTCTCAACCCAGGGATCAAACCTAGGTCTCCCACATTGCAGCAGATTCTTTACCACCTGAGCCACAAGGGAAGCCCCTGATATGTGGTGAGCCCAGTGAATTTCATGGTGTGAACCCCATGCAACATCTTTTTCTCTAAGAACTGAGTCCCTTGGTCAGAAGCAATGCTATGTGGAATTCTATGCATGTAAATAAGGCATTATGCAAATGCATTGATGAAAATCTTCTTTAAGCATGGGGTTTTTTGATGGCCAGTACACATGTTGGCAGAGAATAAGCTGTTGGATAATAGTGTCCTATAAATCAAGTCAGATTTCACCCTCTGTCCTGTCCTTTACCATCTTCCCTACTTTCTTTTTTGTTTCTAGTTGGGATTTTCTGTTTATTTGAGGACAGATATTTATGAAGCCAGAGCCTTGTTGATGCTGAGCTGAGTGTTCACCATTACTGATGTGAGTCAAGTTTTCACCACACCTACATTTCAACACACGTCTCTGTCAGAAAGAAGAACGGGGAAGGACAATGGGAGGGGAGGTCACACATGCATTCAGAGCAAACGTTGGCCTAAGTTTGACTTGGCTTCAGTCTCAGTATTTATCTTGCTGTGCATCATGCTTTCATGAAAAATGGTTATTCCACAGCCATGCACATTCAATTATCACCTGTATTTGTGCTTCTCTAAGGAGAAGTATGTAAATACACTGCTTTCCTTCAAAATGACCAAGGACTTAAGCAATTTTCTATTTGTTCAATATTGTTATGGCAACACTGTTGATGTTTGGTGCTAGTTTTCAAGGTGATAATACCTTCAATGTTTTGTGCTAATACCAGACACAGCACTAACCCTGCCTGGTGTTTTCACAAGCATTTAAAGATCTGAAACTCACTCCACCCCTGAACATCTTAGGACTGAAATTGTAAGGACCAGTTCACAAGTGAGGGTTTATCTAGAAGACACCGTCCCCAAGCAGCAATTCGGTTCTAGACAGTACGTTGGATTCCTACATTAAAAAAAAAAAAAAAAAAAAAAAGCACCTTCTCTCCCTCCACTTTAGTTGGTGATTTTTTCACATTTCAGTAGCATGTTTTGTGGTCAAATTCTCTTCATTTTTATGACTATGGAAAGAAGAAGGTTGAATTTTCTTTAATATATGTATTCATGATTTTTTTCCCACCAACGTTTAATGAGGACCTACTTTATACTGAGCTCTGTGTAGGCACTGAAGATGCCTCTGTTATCTTCCACACCAGCCTCAGTGAACCAGGAGACTGACAATAACAGGAACAACAAACCTAATTCCCTGCGTCCTCTGCTCGTGGGAATTCCAGGCTCATCCTTGCCTCTCCTGATTTGGGGATGCCCACATGCTTGCAAACAGTTCCTCTACTTCTCTCTAGGCTGACATACTTTGCATGGCCTTGAATTCACCCTTTGCGACCTCACTTCTGGGAACAAGTAAGGGAAGCACTGGTAAACCCTGACCATTGAAACCAGAACGACTAGCTCTGCTGTCAGAGTCAAAGGGTGAGGGCAAGGCCAGAAACAGGAAGCGATGCTGAGGGGTCAGGAGCTGCGGGAAGTGGGGAGCAAGAGCCGAACTCCTGCCTTGTATAGTGTGTGGAGACGGGGCTGTCGCTCAGGATTCTTTACACGGCTCACGCTCAGCTCCCGGGCACTCCATTCACATAGATCACAGTGTGGCGGGCAGCGACTCAAGACGTGCAGTGCTCAACCTGCGCAGCGGTACTAGCCTTGCTCTAAGGCCTGGTTCGATATATCTTGGGCACTAGGGCTACTGTGGTGCCTGGAGGGCTTTACTTGGAAACCAGGATGGGGCAGAGATACCAGCATCTTTCTCATCACTCCATTTCCTTCTGCATATGAATATGTCCACTCTTTTCCACGTCAGTAGTTTTACCCGTTCTCAGAGCTACTGCAGTGCTGAACCCTTGGTTTTATACTGAATCTAGCGACATCTGCATTGCACTGATCTCAGCCTTTTTTTTTTTTTTTTGAAAGGCTGCTTCTTCTGGAAGAAGGCAGTCTGACGATTCTCCCACTGTGGAGCCTCAGTTCTCTTTAATACCTGCTTCAGCCCTCAGCCTTCAACTTCAACTTGGCCTTCAGCCATTGCCTTTCCTTAATGAGCGTTGTTCTCTTGTGTTGCCTCTGGAATATTCACGTGAACTCCTGTTCCTGAAGCTGAATCAGTACTCAGCTTCTAGCTAAATGTCTTTCCCTGAAGATATTTGATTCCTCTTGCAAGCTGATGCCTCAACCCTTTATTCAGGTCCTCTAGTAGTCATTAGACTAGCTCACTACGGTGCCATCCTTCCAGGCACACGGTAGGATTGCACTTAACCGCCCCCTCCCCCTTTTAGAAGTTCCATGTAGCGTGTGACTTGTTCAGTCAATGAAATGTGACAGATTATGACACTTCTGGGCAGAGGCTTTAGAATCTGGGGCATAATATGCCGTGCCCTTCCCCTTGATGAGATGATCAAGAAGACACATGTGATGGTGAAGCCAGGGATATCTGGGTCCTTGAACGACTAATGAGCGCCTGCTTGACAACCATGGTGGACACGTAACCTGAGAAAGAAACATGGGTTGTGTGAAGAAACTGAAAATCTGAAGTTACTACGGCCGAACCTTACCCATCCTGACAGACACAAGGTCCCCGAAGGTCTGGAACTGCGCTGAGTGCGCACAACTCTGGCTTTGCTGCTCTCTGCTCTACCAAACCAACATGGTAGTCCAAAACGCAGCCAAGTGAAAACGACGGCAATCATCGTTTGCTGAAATCATTTCTCACCTTCGCAGTCATCACCTCTGCCCTCGTGAAAGAGGTCAGTAGACTGACCTTGGGTGCTCTGATTGCCACAGCGATGCAACTGCAGAGAGGGGGCAAAGAAGGACAGTGGCACGCTGCCTTGCCGTCCTGGCTTACAGAAGAACTAAGCTGTTTCCAAAGGGCTTTACGGTTCCCCTAAGCCAGAACAACGGGACTCTGGCTCGCTGTCTGGAATGACAAAAGCAAACATCATTCCTGGGCAGGGATATAGCAAAAATGCCAAAGTTGCAAAGAGTGACTGTGCCCAGGGTGTCTTATTTGATTCCTTTGCTCCCAGTCTTTACTTTCTGCTGGACCCCAGATGGGGACCATGATGCTCTCATTCAGGTATGGAATCTGGAGCTTTATGACTATAGCCAACAGATCTGTTTAGTTAAAGTTGCTAAGTTGGCAAATTTGATTTAAGAGCCCTACCCTCCTCAATTCTCAGCCCTCTGACTATTCCCTGCTATATCAAGGCTCCTTCTGGAAATGCTGGCTATCAAACAGCCTCCCTTGGACTGTTGTTAGCTGGTGACTACTTCAACAAACAGCATTTCAGCAATCTCTTCGTTCTGCATGCCTCATGTGAGAGGCTCTGGGGGTAGAGAGATGGTAAGGTCACTGACTTACAGCCTCGTGCAGGGCTGACAGATCATGTGCAATAGGCCCAGTCCAGCCTGCCACAGGCTTGGTAGTTTCCTGGAACACAGCCACACCCATTCACTGACATGCCATCTGGGGCTGCTATGGGGCTACCTCTGCAGAAGCTAATACTGCAATTGCAGCAGAGACCGTGGGGTCCACATAACCAAATATCTACCATCTGGTCATTTTCAGAAAAAGTTTGCCGACCCCTGTTGATGGACAATCGGTCTTCTAGGGGAGTTTGCATTGTTGTTGCAGTTCTCTTAAAGGACAATTCTGTGAGACTCAAGGGTATTATGTTAATGGGGGAAATTCAGGCATTGGGAGCTATTTTGAGGAAGGAAGTCATGTCTAGCTGCTGTCAAGCCATACATGTCAGGCAGCTGCCTGCTCTATCAGTCCAGGAAAGTGGAATACTGCTTCCAAATCCCTGTGCAAAACAGCGTGCGCAGGGGAGCAGAGGCTGCTTAGCTTTCACGGCTGGGGCTGGTCCCACAGAAGAGGAGGCGAGCACATCCTCTCTGTTGCTCCGGAGGGCCCTTGGCTTCAGGGTGGCCACAGGAGCTGTGTCTGCCTTCTTTTCTCCTCTAGGTTTCTGATGACGGCAGAGTGAATGATTTGTGAGCCCTAAAGAAAGGTTTCATTCATAGCTCTCTCTCTCTCCACAGGCACAAATGGGGAGTTTCCATCGTTTTTTTTTTTTTTTCTGCTCAGGGGAAAATGGAAAAAGCCAAGGCAGGCTCAGGTGGAAAGGCTTTTTGCTGCGTTGTGTCCACTCCAGGAGTGAGAGGATGGCTGGCTACCCTCTGAATCACCCAGGCTGTCATTGGCCAAGAAGAATCCTGCCCCTGAGAACAGGGGCCAAGCAAGTTTCCTTGCCAGAAGGACTAGCATCTTCTAAGCAACTTGGCCGGTCCTTACTCCTGAAACGGGGCCTGGGCTGAAGCCTCTGCCCCTGCCTGTGCGTAACCCAGGGGAGGCTGTCAGCCGGGGCTGTGACTCCTCCCAAGGCTGCAAATGACCCTTCTGGCCTGAAGCGAGCTGAGGAGGACTTCTTCTTGTTCTGTGATGCTAAGCGGAGGAAAAGCACACAGGGCCTCTGAGCCCTTCTTCCTCCTCTGATGTTGTCATGGAAATGTAGTCGTCTCAGCAAACAGGGGTGGAGTGTCTGGAGGGCAAGGCCATGTCCTGATAGGAGCTATGAGAGGATGTGGTCACATTACTCTCAGAAACCGTGAAGCAGAGACAGAAAAGTAAGTAACAAAGTTTAAAGCAAGATGGATAGTGTGAAGTCTAGAAAAGGCATACATCCTAGATTTTAGAGAGAGGCATATCTAGGCTGAAATCTCAACTCTGTGACTTACCAGCTGTGTGACTCTGGGTATATGCATGATTTCATCCAAAGAACACTAATTGATGGCTTACTATGCACCAGGAATCCTTTTATGAGCCAGAGATTCAGACTGGTCCAACTTAGAGGAGGTGACCTTTCTCAGCCTCACAGAACTTACTCATTCTAATAGGGGAAGACAGACAATAAACTTGAGACACATAAATAAAAATGTAATTTCAGAGTGATAGAGGCTGTGAAAAAATAGAATGACGTGCAAGAGTGACTCAGAGTGCTAGCTCTTTAAGAACGAATGGTCAAGGGAGGCTTCTTGGAGGAGGTGACATTTGAACCAAGACCCAAGGAAGGAGGAGGATTGCAGGAAGAGGAGAGTATTAGTGCAAAGGTCTGCTCACTTGAGGCTCTGAGCATCAGCTTTTTTGTCTATAACCGGGAGAAAATCCACTTAATGGGATTGGCGTTATAAAGGCTTTTTGCTGCGTTGTGTCCACTCCAGGAGTGAGAGGATGGCTGGCTACCCTCTGAATCACCCAGGCTGTCATTGGCCAAGAAGAATCCTGCCCCTGAGAACAGGGGCCAAGCAAGTTTCCTTGCCAGAAGGACTAGCATCTTCTAAGCAACTTGGCCGGTCCTTACTCCTGAAACGGGGCCTGGGCTGAAGCCTCTGCCCCTGCCTGTGCGTAACCCAGGGGAGGCTGTCAGCCGGGGCTGTGACTCCTCCCAAGGCTGCAAATGACCCTTCTGGCCTGAAGCGAGCTGAGGAGGACTTCTTCTTGTTCTGTGATGCTAAGCGGAGGAAAAGCACACAGGGCCTCTGAGCCCTTCTTCCTCCTCTGATGTTGTCATGGAAATGTAGTCGTCTCAGCAAACAGGGGTGGAGTGTCTGGAGGGCAAGGCCATGTCCTGATAGGAGCTATGAGAGGATGTGGTCACATTACTCTCAGAAACCGTGAAGCAGAGACAGAAAAGTAAGTAACAAAGTTTAAAGCAAGATGGATAGTGTGAAGTCTAGAAAAGGCATACATCCTAGATTTTAGAGAGAGGCATATCTAGGCTGAAATCTCAACTCTGTGACTTACCAGCTGTGTGACTCTGGGTATATGCATGATTTCATCCAAAGAACACTAATTGATGGCTTACTATGCACCAGGAATCCTTTTATGAGCCAGAGATTCAGACTGGTCCAACTTAGAGGAGGTGACCTTTCTCAGCCTCACAGAACTTACTCATTCTAATAGGGGAAGACAGACAATAAACTTGAGACACATAAATAAAAATGTAATTTCAGAGTGATAGAGGCTGTGAAAAAATAGAATGACGTGCAAGAGTGACTCAGAGTGCTAGCTCTTTAAGAACGAATGGTCAAGGGAGGCTTCTTGGAGGAGGTGACATTTGAACCAAGACCCAAGGAAGGAGGAGGATTGCAGGAGAGGAGAGTATTAGTGCAAAGGTCTGCTCACTTGAGGCTCTGAGCATCAGCTTTTTTGTCTATAACCGGGAGAAAATCCACTTAATGGGATTGGCGTTATATAAAAACAAGGGCTTCCTGGGTCCCCCCCACCCCCACACGCCAACTCCAATGGTTAAATAAGACAACACATGCCAAGTATTTAGAATAATCTTTTGTGCATACATAAATGAATGAATGGTGGGAGGGCTTTGAGGTAGTAAGTACAACATGAAATTGAGTTTGTTTGGGAACTTGACCAGCAAGAATGAACACAGAACCCCAAAAGGCTGACCTTTCCCCTAGTAAGAAAGAATTCCTCCTGTCTATGCCTTCTTGGAACTAGGGCTCACTTTTTTCCTAACCAAAACATCAGCACTTCCTGAGCCTCAAGCCTGCCAGCAACTGGATGGAGTTACCCCTTCAGCTCTCCCAGTTCCCAGGTCATCAGATCAGGTGGGAACTAAACCATCTGTTCTCCAGTGCCTTCAGCCCGCTGACACAGTCTTGCTGATCATGGGACTTGCCAGCTTGCATAACCATGCATCGCACTGTGGTCCTGGAGAAGACTCTTGAGAGTCCCTTGGACTGCAAGGAGGTCCAACCAGTCCATCCTAAAGGAGATCAACCCTGAATATGCATTGGAAAGACTGATACTGAAACTCCAGTACTTTGACCACCTGATGCGAAAAGTCAACTTATTGGAAAAGACCTTGATGCTGGGTAAGATTGAAGGCAGGAGGACAAGGGGACGACAGAGAATGAGATGGCTGGATGGCATCACCAACTTGATGGACATTAGTTTGAGCAAACTCCGGGAGATGGTGAAGGACAGGGAAACTTGGTGTGCTGCAGTCTATGGGGTCGCAAAGAGTCAGACAGGACTTAGTGGCTGAACAACAACAAAATAGTCATGCAAGCCAGTTTCCTGTAATGAATCTGTGTGTGTGTGTGTGTGTGTGTGTGTGTGTGTGTGTGTATCCTATTGGTTCTGTTTCCCTGGAGAATGCTGACTTAACACAACGGCCCATTCTGAAGGATTCCTTTGTTTTTTTCTAAGATTTTTTTTGATGTGGACCATTTTTAAAGTATTGAATTTGTAAAAATATTGCTCCTGTTTAACGTTTTGGCTTTTTGGCCACGAGGCATGTGGGACCTCAGATCACTGACCAGGGATCAAACCAGCACCCCATGCACTGGAAGGTGAAGTTTTAACCACTGGACCACAAGGGAAGTCCCCAGGATTCCTTTTAATTTAATCACATCTATAAAGGTCCTATCTCCAAATAAAGCCACATTCTGAGGTATTAGGAGTCTTGGTTTCAACATATTATTTTGGAGAAGAGTATACAACTAAATCCATAACAGCAAGCAAATCATCCTTTATGTGTTTGCCATTGTTACCTGCAGCTGAGACAACACCTAATTGCTTACACAAGGTACAGATTCACATACCAAGGTTGATGGTGCACAGGAGGGTATCTTGCTACATCTCCTTGGTAGCATGTTACAATTTCTTCCAACTTTGAAGAGTCATTTGATGATGGGCTTGGGAGAAACCAGGTCTCTACGGTGTCAGTTTGATGACTGATTCGGGGGCATCTCTCAATCATGTTTTAATTTTCCTGTTTCCAGCTAACATTAAAATGACCTCATGCATCCCAGATGTGAAAGTCATTCCAAATACGGAGTCATCATCTGCACGCTGGGGCTGGGGAGGGGTGTTCAGCAGCCATGGAGAGGCAGCTCTCTTCAGCCAAACTTACTGAAATGTCCCAATTCTTGCTTCCCAGTCAATGTCAGCTGCTAATCTGTATGAATTAATGCAGTAATAATTGAGCCGTATTCAGCAAGCACTAATTTCTTTCACTACATCAAATCAAGCCTCATGACTGTTTCGAAATAAACATGCCATGCCCAGAACGCTGAATCCTTGTGCCAGCAGCTGGGCTCTGGGTGGATCTGGAACAAATTAAGGTAAAAGGTGGGGCTGTCCACTGGTGAGAGTCATTCCTGAGCATAGCAGGCAGGTAAGATGTTGTGAGCCCATTCACATTTTAAAGGCTGAAAAGAAGCCAAGCTTCGATTCTTGCCGGTATCCAAGCAGCATTCACCCAGGCAGCATCCTTCTACCCTCTTACTTCTTCAGGAGCTTCCGTCTCCAGAGCACAGGAGAGAATAGCCCGGCAGCTAAGATCTCCAGGTGAGCGGCTGCTCCTCAGACCTTGCTGAGGGGGGCCTTGTGGTGTCGCTGCAAGGAGAGACCAAGAGAGAGACCATCTCAAAGACTGACAGGTCAGACTGCAGATAAACCTCAGAGGAAGTGCCTGGCAGACTCTTACAAGAGAGGAAACAGGAAAACCAAAGAGAACGTCTTCAAGGCAGGGAGCCAGAGATGCTCTCCTTTGTTCTGTCTGCAGGAGGGGAAGTGGAAGGAAGAGCAAAGTCTAGAAGGACAATGAAGGAAGGAGGGCAAGGATGGACGAGTTATGCTGGAAGTTCTCCAAACAAGACAGCCAGCAAGTCGGTGGGAAGTTTAGACGTTCCAGTCTGGTCTCTGGGTAATGCTTTCAGCAGCATCATAGAGACAGAGGCTGCCACCTCACCTCTTCTCACGCTCACACCTTTATTATCATTGTGCCAGGCCCTGAGCTGCACACAGGT
>SJYC01024513.1:0-28159 GCA_006408675.1 Madoqua kirkii | reverse complement strand
GGGGGGGGGGGGGGGGGGGGGGGGCAAAGCCCTTGCTTTCTGTCTTCTCTCCCTTCCATTCCTATCCCTTCTCTCTGTCTCTCTCCCTGTCTCTTCTCCCTCTGCCTGTCTCTCTCTCTCCCCTCTCTGTCTCTGTCTCTCCCCTCCCACATTCTTCCTTTCCCCGCCATAACTAGGTTCTAAGTAACTTTGGGGAAAATTAATATTCTATTCAGTGGAACCACTGTCCACTAACCACTTACTAATTAACTTTCCAAATAAGCAATTTAGGACTGAATTCCACATCTTTTCTCCTCACATGGGTTGTTCTGTGTAGAATAAGGGTCTCCCCTGCCCACCTCACCTGGGTGCCCTTCTCAAGCGCTCCCCCCAGCCCCACTGTGTCTGCTGCCTCCTACCCCACCCGCTGCTCCCCACTAGCTGCTTATCTCTGGCAAGCTTAGAATGTCAGCGCCAGTAAAGCTCCTTTAGACTTCTCTCCTCTTCCTTCTGTCCTTATCCTGTCAGTCAGGATGAAAGAAATTAAGTTGTGTAAGTCTGTAGGCTTCTCTGTGATCCCAGCTCCCAGGACTTAGAGCTGCCTGCAAGTTCCCCCATCACCTGGGTCTGGGTTCAGACATGAAAAGCTTCAGGAGTTCTGGGAAATGAATGTCATGGTGTTCTCAGAGCTCCAACTTTCCAGACTATACCTTGGAAAGTGGAAAGGAGGCTGTGAATCAAAGCTCCGAGGAAACTGCTTCTGGTATTGGTGGCAATGCACAGAACCCATGCAGGATGAGATTCCCGGGCTGCCCTCCCGTCTCGGGAGCAGCACCGCTGTATATGGCACACAGGCCGTGCAGGGCACAGCACGCGGCTGAGGGGGCAGCTCCTGTTCAGCGCTTGGTGGGCTCACCAAGACGCCAGCTCCTGTGTTTTCCTGCAGAGCCGTGTCTGCCTCAGGCAAGGAGTTATTTTGGGGGGGGCACTTGCCATGCTATTGGCCCTGGGGAGGCACCTGCTTAGAGGGCACAGTCTTTTTCAGATTCGACACCAGTGCTGATTAGGTATATAGATGACAAGATAACAAACTGATTGCTTTTTTAAAGTTTAAAAACATTAAATGTTTGCAAAACATTCCTTTTTAGGGTGTGTTTTAGAAGTATTGTAAATTGAGTGCCGTGTCTTATACCTTTTGTATGTGAAAAGTATATAATAATAAGTATGTTATTATATAATATATAACAGTAATATAATATTTATATTATGATAATATAATATAAAACTTCCCTGGAGTGGCTCAGATGGTAAAGAATCTGCCTACAGTATGGGAGACCTGGGTTGGGAAGATCCCCTGGAGAAGGAAATGGCAACCCACTCCAGTATTCTTGCCTGGAGAATTCCATGGACAGAGGAGCCTGGAGGGCTACAGTTTACAGGGTCGCAGAGTCAGACACCACTGAGTGACTCACACTTTCACTGTGGGCCTTACATTCTGTCTGCAGTTCTTCCTTCCCTGAGGTTCACCGTGGGCACAGCATTCTTCCTGCTCCACTGACTTAGGCTTTGGTCATATTATGTTCTGACCAATATAACACGGGCAGAAGTAAGAATGTGCCATTACAAGCTGAGCCTAAAGGGGACTGGTGAGTTTCTGCCAGCCTTCTTGAGGCTCCTTCTTCCACCATGAGAGGAACATATCCCCCAGTAATTGTTGCTTTTTGACCTGAAACCAAGACATATTGAACCATATTGAACCTGAACTTGACCCAGAGCTTGAGTCCAGCCAAGTTCAGGGAAGTACTGCTAACTACAGCCAAATCACTTGAAGAGAACCATGCATGTGAAATGGATGTCCATTGCTTTAAAATCTGGGATTGTTTATTATGCGGCATTATCACAGTGATAGTAGATGCCTACAGTACCTGACTTTTTTTAACAATGTCTCACAACCACTCTTTAAGATACATGTTTCTATTTTACATAAAGGGAAATGAAGGTCCCGAGAGGTCCAATAACTTATTTCAGTTAAAAACTGTTATAACCACCAGTATTAACATTCAGGTCTGTTCCAGTCCAATGCCTGACATGTTTCCATCTCCACCTCCTTTGTACAACTGACCCTTGAACAACACTGGTTTGAGCTGTGCAGGTCAACTTATACATGGATTT
Organism: Madoqua kirkii; assembly: GCA_006408675.1. Lineage (NCBI taxonomy): Eukaryota > Metazoa > Chordata > Mammalia > Artiodactyla > Bovidae > Madoqua > Madoqua kirkii. Next base: position 26,008 of record SJYC01024513.1, on the reverse strand, counting down.
ATTTAAATTAATATATTAGAAAACATTTTGGAGATTTGTGACAATTTGAAAAGACTCATAGATGAAACATATACCCTAGAAATATTGAAATGATTAAGAAAAAGTTAGGTATGTCATGAATGCATAAAATACACTAGTCTAATCTTACATATGGAGAAGGTGATGGCATTCCACTCCAGTATTCTTGCCTGGAAAATCTCATGGGCAGAGGAGCCTGGTGGGCTACAGTCCATGGGGTAGCGAAGAGTCAGACACGACTGAGCGACCTCACTTTCACTTTTCACTTTCATGCATTGGAGAAGGAAATGGCAACCCACTCCAGTGTTCTTGCCTGGAGAATCCCAGGGACGGCGGAGCCTGGTGGGCTGCCATCTATGAGGTTGCACAGAGTCGGACACCACTGAAGCAACTTAGCAGAACTTAGCAGAATCTTACATAGGTAAAAGGTGAGTGGTATTTAATGTAAAATTAATGTGTTAGTTTTCTTACTGTTCTATAACTTTACTTTCAAAGAATTGCATATATGACATACACATCATATGTATAATGTATATTTGTACAGTATAACTCTTGTAATTGGAGAAACTGCATATCATTCTATTGACACAAGTCAGTGGTTTTTCAAAAAAGTCACAGTTTTCAACATTGTAGTACTGTATGCCATAAAATTTGTATTACAATAAGTTCATTAGTGTATAGTCTAGGCTACTGTGAAGCTATTGTATTGATTACACCAGACTACCATAAAGCAATCATATTGCTTCTCGCTGCTGCTGCTAAGTCGCTTCAGTCGTGTCTGACTCTGTGCGACCCCAGAGATGGCAGCCCATCAGGCTCCGCCGTCCCTGGGATTCTCCAGGCAAGAACACTGGAGCAGGTTGTCATTTCCTTCTCCAATGCATGAAAGTGAAAAGTGAAAGTGAGGTCGCTCAGTCGTGTCCAACTCTTAGCGATCCCATAGACTGCAGCCTACCAGGCTCTTCCATCCATGGGATTTTCCAGGTAAGAGTACTGGAGTGGGGTGCCATTGCCTTATCAATACATGAATCATTATACCAGTAAATAAATCTGAAAGTTTTTCACATTATCTTTTCATTTTTGGTGTCTAGCATTAGTAATATGCATACATAACATCTACAGTGTTTTGTATAAGACAATATTGATGTAGATATTGACAGACAATTCATCTTACAAACAGACGATATAAATGTACACTATCAATAAAAACAGTACTGTAAATGTGTTTTTTTAAGTTTCTCTTTACAATATCTTTTCTCTAACTTACTTTATTGTAAGAATACACAGTATATAATACATTTATGTTGTTGCTTTAGTTGAGTCCCACTCTTTTTGACCCCATGGACTGCAATCTGCCAGGCTTTTTGTCCACGGGATTTCTCAAGCAAGAGTACTGGAGAGGGTTGCCATTTCCTCTTCCATGGGATCTTCCTGGCCCAGGGACTGAAGCTGTGTCTTCTGCAAGTCTTTTGCATTGCAGGTGGATTCTTTACCACTGAGTCACTGGGTGAAGTTGTCTTGCGAGGTTATATAATACATATATAAAATATATGTTAATAGACTGTTTATATTACCGTCTTCTGGTTAACAGTAGCTATTACCAGTTTTGACTTTTGGGAAAGTCAAAACTTGCATGTGGATTTTCAGCTGCATAGGAGGTTGGTACCCATAGCCCCCGTACTGTATTGTATCCAGAATACTGGTGTTATCTTGCCCTTAGAGTTCCTTAACTAGTAAAAATGACACAACTATGACCAGTAAGTTTGAGCCCTACTTACAAAGGCAGGAGAAAGGCACTAATGGGTTTTTGTTTTGTAGGACTGAGTTCAAAGGGTCCTTCTGCTCAATTGTCAGTCCTACACAGCATCCTATTAATATTAAACAGAAACCAGCCTTCCCCTTCTTTCTATCCACACCAAACTTCTTGTTATTTGAAATCATATTTAGCAGAAATAGCAGATCCCTATTTCCCCAGACTGACATGACCTGAGATTGAGGTAGAGTTTAATTTGGTATCTTTGTTGTCAGTACAGTGAGCCAGAACCTGAATCAGACCATTGAACCGAAGGATGATTTCTCTATTTGATAACACTTTGGAGGAAGCAAACAAAAACAAAACTTTTGATGTATTGTTAAATGAAAAAAGCAGAGTGTAGAACAATGTGTATTGAACGTTATTATTTGTTGTATTTAAGACACATATCCATATATGAATGTTTGTATCTATACAGGATGTTTCTGGAAGAATGCTCTAGAAACTGTTAATAAAGATTATCTCTGGTAAGGGAACTGATGGCTGGGACTGTGGCAGAAGCTGGGCCAAGGTGGGGGAAAGGGTGCAAGAAAAAATTAATTATTTTTCACTGATTACTCCTTTAAAGCTTTATCAGTGGGTGTGCATGTTTCAACTACCCCTCAAAATAGAGATTAAATTTCTTAAAGGAGAAAAGTGTACTTCCTCTGGCCTAGCCCCTCCTTTCACCGCAATCACACTGCGTCTCTCAGGACTCTATACCTCTGATTTTGAACAGACTTGGGAGGAGGAGCTGGCACAAGAGGAGGCAGACCTTCAGGTACATTTCCTTCCCTCCATAGATAAGCACCGCCCCCCCCCCCCGCCCCATCTACATCTTCGGAGTCTCCACGGACAAAAAAGACAAAATGAAGGGGCAGGAACCAGAGCCTATTACTTTCCACAAGCGAAAGTGATGAGCTGTTTTCTTTAAAACAGAACAACAACAACAAAAAATCCTCTAATCTCACTCTGAGTTACATTATGAACATTCCAAGAGTCAGAACACAGAGTTCCACCTGCCAGCCAAGGATGTGTTTCTGTTAAATTTTAATCACAACACTAGAGTTTATTAATTGTTTCAACAAACAGATATCTACGTCCATTCATTAAAAAAAAAAAAAAAGTGTGGGGGGTGGACAGGGTAAATAAATCAACCTTCAGATCGTGTTCTTCTGCAAACACCAGCTGCACCGGAACAGGAAGGCAGCCTGCAAGCCGACTCCCACTGCAGCCCTGGCGAAGCTATCCGCGCATGCGCCCGGAGCCTGTTGATGTGTCCTACGGCCCACAGGAAAGAACCTCAGCGGAAAGCAAGAAGGCAGAACAATTGTGTGAACCTACCTCCCCTTCTTACCCTCCAAACATCTGGCTCCTGCGTGTGTCACCTCTTTGATTCAAACCTGCCTGGGATTATTGACAAAGAAAATCTCCATCTGGAATTGGAAGGGCGAGGTAGTGGTGGTGGTGGTGGGCCAACTACTTCTTCATTAAAGAACAATTAGTATAGGCTCACTTTTTGCAGCAGGTTGGTTATAACTGTGTTTTTGAAACTGTCCAGCTAACTCTTTGCCAACTTTCATGGAGAGACTGAAACAAAAGCTGGAAGCAAAGAGATAGTAAGAAAAGCCCCTACGACTGGGCTATGGGAAAAACTTAAACACCCAAGATGCCCTCTTGGTATTGCAAGCCATAGGGAACTCTGTGTCTTTTAACATAATGCATTTATAAACACAGATGTCAGGGATGACAAGTTTATTTTTGTAGTTCCACATCTTAGGGTTCCCTCAGTTGATTCTTTTTCTTATCTTCTTCAATGTCAGAATAGCCAAACAGGATTCAAGTGATGTATCTTGGATGGCTTGCTTCCCTGAATTGTCTCTATTCATTTACAGGACAGACATTTAATTCCACCCGTAGTCACGGCAGTTTTGCAATTTTCACAACCATTGTCCTGCTCATTTCATTTTACTGAGGTGCTTTGGATAACAACCTCCTGGACTTCCTTTGAATGCAGTTTGATAGTAATGTTGCCTGGAGATCAGCTACTAAGTTTATGTGCTTGTCACCTTTTAACTCTATGTCTAATTTTAAAATGATTAGAACCACTTAAATTAGGTTGGGCTCCAGTGTTAAGTTGCAGGCAGAACTTGATGATTGCTGGCTGCATGCGTGGTCTGCAGGGCACTGCTTTCCCTTCTCTTTTCCTCCTCTCTCATTATCAGCACTTGCACCCGGAGATGGGTGGATGGGTGGATGCAGAAAGTGAGGGAAATAAAGTGCTGCTGAGCCAGCACCGCTGGAAGAAATTTAATAGGGTTAAATGCAAAGTCGTGCATTTAGACTGGAAAAAAGAAATCAATTGTACACTTTTACTGTCTGAGCCACCAGGGAAGCCCTTATTGCACACTTTTAGATTGGGGGGGGGTGCTGAGTTGACAGCCACATACATGACAGAGATTTGAGAGTTTAGTTAACTACAAGCTTATTTTTAAAAAATTAAAAATTGTGGTAGAACTTACAATGCTAGTGCATTTTTAGTAAAAGCACTGTTATAAACACTTTACAAATATTAACTATTTTCACTCTTTATGAGCAATAAGTACTATCAATAAGCCTAATTATAGATGGGAAACTGAGGCAGAAAGAGAATAAGTAATTCACATGTAGTTACATAGCTGGAAAATGCCAGCTGCTGCTGCTGCTAAGTCGCTTCAGTCGTGTCCAACTCTGTGAGACCCCATAGACGGCAGCCCACCAGGCTCCACCATCCCTGGGATTCTCCAGGCAAGAACACTGGAGTGGGCTGCCATTTCCTTCTCCAATACATGAAAGTGAAACATGAAAGTGAAATCGCTCAGTCGTGTCCGACTGCTAGCAATTCCATGGACTATAGCCTATCAGGCTCCTCTGTCCATGGGATTCACCAGGCAAGAGTACTGGAGTGGGTTGCCATTGCCTTCTCCAGAAAATGCCAGCGCCGCAGTCAAATTCAGGCAGTCTTGCCCGAGTCCACACTCTTAGTGCTGGACCTTGATACAAGCCAGTGGTAGGCAGGTTCACTTTTCATGTTGTCCCTGGTTGAAACTCATTACAGTGAATATCATGAAGATCAAAGTCTTGTGAAAAGTAGTGGTCAAGACCCAGGCTTAAGATAATTAGCTTTCTCATCCCCTAGCCAGGTAATCAGTTCAAGATGAACTTCTTAATGAGCAGAAAGAGAATAAGTAATTCACATGTAGTTACATAGCTGGAAAATGCCAGCTGCTGCTGCTGCTAAGTCGCTTCAGTCGTGTCCAACTCTGTGAGACCCCATAGACGGCAGCCCACCAGGCTCCACCATCCCTGGGATTCTCCAGGCAAGAACACTGGAGTGGGCTGCCATTTCCTTCTCCAATACATGAAAGTGAAACATGAAAGTGAAATCGCTCAGTCGTGTCCGACTGCTAGCAATTCCATGGACTATAGCCTATCAGGCTCCTCTGTCCATGGGATTCACCAGGCAAGAGTACTGGAGTGGGTTGCCATTGCCTTCTCCAGAAAATGCCAGCGCCGCAGTCAAATTCAGGCAGTCTTGCCCGAGTCCACACTCTTAGTGCTGGACCTTGATACAAGCCAGTGGTAGGCAGGTTCACTTTTCATGTTGTCCCTGGTTGAAACTCATTACAGTGAATATCATGAAGATCAAAGTCTTGTGAAAGGTAGTGGTCAAGACCCAGGCTTAAGATAATTAGCTTTCTCATCCCCTAGCCAGGTAATCAGTTCAAGATGAACTTCTTAATGCGTTCAGATCAAAAGTATTAGACTCAGGACTTGATTTGAATGTTGGACTGGCCCATAGGAAAATGGAGCCTATGTTTCTTGGCTTCCATCTTAACACCATGTGGAGCCTTGAACAAAGCCAAGAAATGAGAGCAGAGCTAGAAATGGAGAAAAATTAAGTTCTGGTGACAACATTTGGGCCCCTGGATCAAGCTCTTCCTGTTATTGGCATACCCTCTGGCTTTTTGAATCATGTGAATCAACAAATTCCCCCTTTCTCCTTAAACCACATTAAGCTATTTTTCTGTGACTTCTTTCCAAACTTGTGTTAATTTCTACACATACCTTAACTCTTTCAATCCTCACAAATTACCCATAAGGTTAATAATATTATCACATTTCATAGATGAGGACTCCAAAGCTCAAAAAGATTAATAACTTGCCCAAAGACTTGTCCACATGACTTCAGTGAACACATCCTTAAACTCCCACATTATGGGGGGGCATTGGAGAGTGTTGAATGGAAAGTAACACTGTGATTTAAAGTTGGAAAAGCAGACCTTACAGGCTAATAGTGAGGAGCTTCAAGATGGCAGGAAAAACACTATGAATTTCTCCTCTATTCCCTGCAGTGGCTAGCTCCATCTGTGCACACACATGCTGGCATTCAATATGAACTTCTTGCTTATAGAGTGAAGTGGCCAAGGAGAGAATTAAATCCCTGCAGTCTGGGAAGACAGAGACTTAGATTAGCAATCTCCTCTCTTATGAAGTGGTATCTTGTGAATGACAAAGACAATGAGCCTATATGACCACTGGCTGGAGAACAAGGATACATATGGCTGTATTTCAGAGACATGAACAAAGGTTCAACATCAAACAGAATTTGCTACACTCTCAAACTTTCTCTTGCAGAAAGTTTGAGGCAAAGGTGTGCAACACTGCAGAATATTAAATATTTTCTGAAAATATTTAAAAATATAAAGTTATGATCTGCCTACCCTATTTGATATTTGCTTAACTTCCAGAAGCTCTTTCACATTTCACTGCACGTGTCTTTCCTTCTATTGGAAATGACCCTCCAATTCCTTATTTGTTTAGCAAACTCTTACACAACTTCCAAGATTTAACTCCAATGCCACCTTCTCTGGGAAGCCCTCACTAACTTGTTACTCAAGCAGGTTCAATTCCTGCTTCCTCCACCTCCTCACAGTGTCTTGTGTACATTTCTACTGTCCCCTACCACACGTTGTTTCATGAAGGAGCATGTTTTATTTCGCCTTGTATTCCTAGCATAATGCCTGGAACTGTCTCTAGGTGATCTTGCGAATCCTGCCAAGAAAGCCCTTTCTCAACCTCTTTGCCTGACTTATTTCTATTTGTCCTGTAGGAGTCTGCTTAGACATTACCTCCTGGGAAGCCTTACTCAACTCCTGAGAGTTGGGTTATGATGTTTCTCCTATATGGTCCCCACTGCACCCTGTTCATATGTAAGGGTTAGAGACAGGTATCAATGTCTGATTGTCTGAGTGTGAATCCCAGCTCTGCCATTTCACAGCAGGTTCTTAACCTCCCTGTGTCTCAGTTACCCATCTGTAAAATAAGAATAGGAATAAAAATAATATCATTTTCTAAAGTTGTTCAGGTAAAATGCTATGACTAGTGCCCAGCAAAAAAAAAAAAATAATAATAATTAATTTAACTATTACACTAGATGTTAACTGTGATTATCATTGTTCATTAATTTACTAAAGATTTGTAAAGCACTTATATCTCAGGCCTGGGCATACAACTATCAATACAATTCCTGTTCTCATAATCAGATTATAGGTAAATTAATGAATGAATGAAATGCAATATATATTAGTTATTTATGAAATTAAGTTGATGCATGTTTCAATCATTATTAACTGTGTTGCCCTGAGGATCTCTGCCTTTGGGCCAATGGCATTCCTTCCTATACAAAAATGTCCCAGTGAAGTCTGAGAAAAGTGAATGTGTTCTGAGCTTCAAATTAGAATTTTTTTGAAAGCAAAATATAGATAAAGTCTGAAAGCCAGATTTTGCTGAGATGGGGAAGGAGTGAAGTAAGTCAGAAAGAGACTTACTTACATATATTAAAGCATATATATGGAATCTAGAAAAATGGTACAAATATACCTGTTTGCAGGACAGAAATAGAGACTCAGATGTAAAGAATGGACCTGTGAACATGGGAGGAAGGGAGGGTGGGATGAACTGGGAGATTAGGGTTGGCACATACACACTGTCATGTGTAAAACAGATGGCTACTGGGAAGCGCTATAAAGCACAGGGAATTCAGCTTGGTGCTACATCGATGACCTAGAGGGTGGCACAGGAGGAAGGCAGGCTCAAGAGGGAGAAGACATATGTATACATATAGCTGATTCATTCTGTTGTACAGCAGAAAGTAACACACATTGTGAAGCAATTGTACTCCAATAATATAAAAATTTTAAAAACTACACACTTGAAAGAAGGTCTCCCAGCCCCTAATTGATTTGCCTCCAGTGGGTGCAAATATAGCAGAGGCAAACTGCCTTTACCAAGCCCAGTTCAAATTGCAAACTCATGAATATAACAAGTGACTCTTGGTTTAAACCTCCAAGATTGGGGGTAGTTGTTACAAAGCAATAGATTATTAGAGCATGTCATTCCCCCTGTTCTTGGCTCATTCGTTGTCAGAACTGAAGTTTTTACTGATTTTTGCTATCAAGAACAAAGCTTGGAAGCCTGAGCATAAAGTCTGCAATCAATCCCTCTGAGGAATGAACACAGAATCTGATATAAAGAAAGTTCCTGGTGCTCAGGAAGGAGAAAGTCCTTCTAGTGCAGGAAATAGCTTGTCCAGGGTCTCCGATGGTCTGACTTGAGCAGAGCTGCCACTTTTGTCTAGTAAGGAGGGGGAGAGCATGGAGAAGGAAGACAGAGAGCCCCAGAGAAGAGACAGCTTGAGAGGGATGGTCAAATCTCAGAGGAAACAGATCCTTGTACATGGCTGCAGTAGAACCACAAATATTGAGAGGTGACTACATGGGAGACACTGTTCTAGGCACATAGGAATCAATAGGGAGTGAAACAAAGATTCCTATCTTCACAGAGTTCACCTTTTAGTAATCAGTATAGAGATGATATTTAAAGCTATGACGTGCAACAAACAATCTAAATGAATAAATCATATAGTCCATTCAGTTCAGTTCAGTTCAGTCGCTCAGTTATGTCCAACTCTTTGCAACCCCATGAACTGCAGTACACTAGGCCTCCCTGTCCATCACCAACTCCTGGAGCCCACCCAAACCCATATCCATTGTGTCTGTGATGCCATCCAACAATCTCATCCTCTGGCGTCCTCTTCTTCTCCTGCTCTCTATCTTTCCCAGCATCAGGATCTTTTCAAATGAGTCAGCTCTTTGCATCAGGTGGCCAAAGTATTGGAGTTTTGGTCCCTCCAATGAACACCCAGGACTGATCTCCCCTAGGATGGACTGGTTGGATCTACCTGCAGTCCAAGGGACCCTCAAGAGTCTTCTCCAATACCACAGTTCAAAAGCAGCAATTCTTCAGCATTCAGCTTTCTTTATAGTCCAACTCTCACATCCATACATGACCACTGGAAAAACCATAGCATTGACTAGATGGACCTTTGTTGGCAAAGTAATGTCTCTGCTTTTGAATATGCTGTCTAGGTTGGTCATAACTTTCCTTCCAGGGAGCAAGCATCTTTTAATTTCATGGCTGTAGTCACCATCTGCAGTGATTTTGGAGCCCAGAAAAATAAAGTCAGCCACTATTTCCATCACTTCCCCATCTATTTCCCATGAAGTGATGGGACCAGATGCCATGATTAGACAGACAGTCATGATTACCAAGGGAAAAAATAAAGTGGAAAAAGGGAAGACACTAGGGAGAGCATGTTTGGTTTGCCAGTTTGGAAGGAAAAGTCTTGCTGGAAAGATAACAAGTGATTGCAGACCTAAAGGAGATGAGCAAGTGGAAGTAAATGTTGCTCAGTTGTGTCCGACCCTTTGTCATCCCATGGACTATACACTCCATCGAATTCTCCAGGTAAGAATGCTGGAAAGGGTAGCCTTTGTTCCCTTCTCCAGGGAATCTTCCCCACCCAGGAATCAAACTGGGGTATCCTGCATTGCAGGTGGATTCTTTACCAGCTGAGCTACCAGGAAAGCTGAGTGAGGCCTCCTTGTAAATACGGGGATGCAGATGGAAACAGCGAGTGATAAGGCCATGAGACAAGCATGACTGTGTGGTCAGGGAGCAGCTAAGAGGATAGAGAGGCAAACATGGCAGGGTGAGGCTGCTGCGGTGGGAGAATCCCCAAGGCTGTAGAAGAGACCACTGTGAAACATAATAGCTACAACAACAATCATCTTTTTGTTTACATGAGCAGGACTTGGTGGGGACCGCTAGTCTCCGTTCCCCTGTGGTGTCGGCTGGGGAGAATCAGTGAAGGGCTGGGGCATCCACTTTGAAGAAGACTCACTCACATAGCTGGCAAGTAGGCGCTGGCTGTCAGCTGAGAGGTCAGAAGGGGCTACTGGCTGGAGTCTTCACTTTCTTTCCATGTGGCACATTCTACAGTCTCCTAGGCTCCCTCAGCCATGGTGGCCAGGTCCATTGAATAAATACCCCCAAAAGGCAGTGAATGGAAGCTGCTGCATATAACCTTATGCCTAGCAGTCACAGAGCCAGATCAATAGCAAGAGAGAGCTCCCTGGCCTCTAAATAAAAACAGCATCAAAGAATTTGAAGACCAGGTTTTAAAACTGACACAGAGGACGAGCAAAGAAAGAAATGAGGTTAGAGAAGGCGATCTGATCATGCAGGACCTTTAAGCTGTCGTAATGGATTTGGCTCGCTCTCGGAGAGGAATGAGGAACTGTGGGAGGATTTTGATAAAGGCATGACCCGATTTGATGAATGTTTAGCAGGATCACCCTGGCTGCTAAATTAAGAACAGACTGAAAGTAGGCAAGGCAAACCAGTTAGCCAGGATCCAGGCAAGAGATAATAGTGGCTTTTACCAGGGTAACAGCCACACAGAGGATAAGAAGTGGTCAGAATGTGAATAAGTTTTGAAGGCAGAGTGAATAGAATTTCTTGATGGATTAAATACACAATATAAGAGAAACAGATGAATTGAGGATGACATCGAATTTTTTTCCTGAGCCATTGGAAGCATGGAGTTGCCATTATTTGATGTGATGACTGAGGAAAAGCAGATTTGGCAGCTAAGAGAAGGAACTTGCTTTTTTGATTTGTTAAGTTAGATGTCCAAGTAAAGATGCTGAGTAGGGAGGGAGATCTATGAGCCTGGAGTTCTTGGGGAGGGGGTAGGCAGGGGAAGCCAGGGATGGAGATATAAATTAGGGAGATATTAGCATGGAGATTATATTTAAAACCATGAGATTGGATGAGGGCACCAGCAAAGTGAGTGTGGATGGGAAAAAAGAAGGGCCCAAGAACCGAGTCATGGGATAGCCCAATGGTGCAAGATCTTGATCAAGGGGAATGAAAAAGAGCCAGCAAAGGAGGCTGAGAAAGTGCAGCAAATAAAACAAAAGCCATAAAGGACACTGTTAGATAAGAGAAAGGGTGTCATTATTATACATGGTATATTATATATAATAAAATACAATATTATATATAATATTATAATGTACAATAATACTAATTTTAAAAGATGATTTTGATCTCTACTTATTCTCTCCTCCCTAACCCCCATCTCTACCCTAAAGAATAAGGCAATCAGCTACAAACTTTTCAGAAACAGATGATTTACCCTTTACTCATTTTACACATCATTAAAATAATACATGTTTATGAAAAACTCAGACATTAAAAACAAATATAAAAAAGAAATGAGAGTCATACATTATCCCTCCATCTAGAGATAACCATCCTCAATATTTAGGTGTGTGTACTTCTACTCAGACATTGTATGAAAATGGGATCACACCAGATGTGTAGTTTTATAACTTAAAAATGATTGAATTACATAGCATGGGCAGTTCACTGCTAATTAACATTTTTACACATCAACTTAATTACTGCTTAAGATTTTGGTTTGTCTATGTACTAATTTTTCATCCAGTCCCTATAAGAGAACATTTAAATTGTTTCTATTTTTCACTGTTAGAAGCGACAGCAGAATTAACACTATTTTAGTTACAGCTTTGTGCAAAGCCCTGATAGTTTATTCCCTATGAATAAAATCCTACAGTTGGGTCAGTTGTACTCTAGCTGGGTCAAAGGATATGTAAAATTTGAAGGCTTTTCATACTTATTGTTATGCTGCCTTTCGGAAGTATTTTACCAGTGTAATCTCCTCCCAGGGGGATATATCGTGTTCATTTCCTCATATCGTGTCTCTTACTATAGCACTAAGGAGTCTTTGCCTTGAATGACTCGTGGAGATTTCTTCTGACCCTTTCTTTCTGTTTCCAAGGTGAGAATGAGACTGCTTCCACTTGGCTTTTTCTCTTACTTAAGGGAACTGTCTGGCCTCTGGCAAGAAGGCTTTGGCCACCATTTTTAAGCCCTCAGACGGCACAGACACATAACAACACAGGGAGGCCAAAATGGTCTCAAGTCAAAAAGCCCTGGAGTGGGAGCCATCTGTCTTGTTCTTGGGAATTACTCATAGCCCGGGCTCAAGCCACCTCAGCTGACTTCCTTCCAGCTCTTAATTTCTACGATCTTTTGTCTTCCTGTTTCACAGAAGATTCTTCCGGCTCATCCTCAGTATCTGTGGACAGGAAGGTCAATCCAAAGTCAAGCATATTTGGACACAATTCTGCCTCAATATCCTTCCTTGCAAGTGCACATCCTTAATGGAAATTTGAGTTCTATCTTTGACTTTGTTTAGGTTGATAGAGATCTTTCAATTCAACTTGGATAATATTTATTGAATGACTAAATCATTTGAGACACAGTAGGCATTACAGAAAACCATGTCCATTCCTCCCCACTGATAAGGTCTTTTTCTTTCCTTTCTCTGTAGTAAACTCCTGTTCACCCACAGACGTTTCCTCCTTGGTCTCCTGTCTAGCAGATTCCAGATGTCATAGCTGTCGTCATCACACTGCCACTAAGGCAGCGTGATTCACCGGCTACTTCCAAGGCTTATTATTTGACTATGAGGTCACAGCAAATGAGAGCCCCTGATAACGTGGGTGAGAGGTTATAGAAGATGCATTGTTTTGACCACAGGCTCACTTTCAAAACAGTGGTGTGTGGTGGGGGGGAAAAACACCAGGAACAATGGCTAACACCTGAACAAATGAAGTGATTCGGGGGAACTTTCTGGCTTATGTAGCATTTGCAGTGGCTCCAAAAGTTAAGTTTTTTTGTTTGTTTGTTTTTGCTAAAAGCTCATTTGAGACTCTCACAAACAGGACTATAATGAGTTTAAATGGAGAGGGAAAACATTTTGGCTTTGTGAGCAGATTTTTAGCCCTTCAGTGGGGACAGGAGAACAAAAAGCTGAGTCTTAATATTGCAATGGAAACTGAGTCTGTTGCTTAATGCAGTATCAGGATGCAGTTTGTGGGAAAATAACCTGTATTTTTATATGCTGTTTATCCACACAGACATGCGTATGAGAACACGCTGACACATGCACAGATACATGCTCAAATAATGCCACAGTATTTTTAACAAGAACATATGGAGATAGATATAGAAATGTAGATATATAGAAATAAAGATGCACACACATATATGGGTATACATGTAGATATTAATGTATACTATACACACACACACATATATACATTTGTGGTGTTTCTTGAAACATGAATTACATTTACAAAAGTTGCCTCCTTTTGTCCTAGAGAGAGAAGCTTGCATGGAGTGTAGAGATTTCCAAACCACCCTCTCTTCTCCTTATCTGAAGTACAAGCCAGTGATTGTCATTAGCACCGAGCAGAGGTATCTGTGCCAAAGGGTGACAGAACAGGGAAGTAATCCCCAGTGTCAGCGGCTGGGCGTGATCCTGAGCAAAGTACGCCCTGCGCGCCTGCCAGGCCTGTCTCTCTCTGCTCTGGAAAGTGGAATCCAATGATAAATGTCAATACACTTATGTTGCCACATGGAAGTGAGCTGTAGCTGTCTGGAGCACAAACAGAAGCGGCAGATCTCAAGATGTGGGTGCCAGATGGCACTTAGGAGCTGGGCGCAGGGGGTGGCTGCTGGGGGAGGGTTTATTAGCTGAGACAAGTGGCCTGGCACCACTGGGTGCCACCTCGCTCCCTCTGGGGGTTCCCTCTAGAACACATTATCCAATTTGCTTTTTGATACCCATTAAGCACATAACCTCCTCCCTCTTTAATGGACTTGGGTAGTGTTTGGAGGGGTATTGGCTAAGAGTGCCACCAAAAGCTGCAGAGGGGAGGAGAGAAGCGTAGGAGAGAAGCTTTGTCAGAGAGAAACTGCCCCACAAACAAGGCAAGAGGGATTTTTGTTTTTATTGAGTGATGACATTTCTTTCACGGTGTCATCAGGCCTAAGTGGCAAGTGAGGTGTTACCTGCGTTGACTTCCCACTTTATTGAACGCTGGACTTTGGGAAAGTGTTTGGTGGGTGCTGGAGCGCGAGTCTCACTTTCTGTTCTCTCTGGGTTGGAGGTGTGGGGAGAAATGCCTTTATCACATTCGGTTCAGTTCAGTTTAGTCTCTCAGTCGTGTCCAACTCTTTGCGACCCCATGAATCTCACAGTACACCAGGCCTCCCTGTCCATCACCAACTCCAGGAGTTCACTCAGACTCACGTCCATCGAGTCCGTGATGCCATCCAGCCATCTCATTCTCAGTCGTCCCCTTCTCCTCCTGCCCCCAATCCCTCCCAGCATCAGAGTCTTTTCCAGTGAGTCAACTCTTTTCATGACATAGCCAAAGTACTGGACTTTCAGCTTTAGCATCAGTCCTTCCAAAGAAATCCCAGGGTTGATCTCCTTCAGAATGGACTGGTAGGATCTCCTTGCAGTCCAAGGGACTTTTAAGAGTCTTCTCCAACACCACAGTTCAAAAGCATCCATTCTTCGGCACTCAGCCTTCTTTACAGTCCAATCTCACATCCATACATGACCACAGGAAAAACCATAGCCTTGACTAGATGGACTTTAGTCAGCAAAGTAATGTCTCTGCTTTTGAATATACTATCTAGGTTGGTCATAACTTTTCTTCCAAGGAGTAAGTGTCTTTTAATTTCATGGCTGCAGTCACCATCTACAGTGATTCTGGAGCCCCCCCCAAATAAAGTCTGACACTGTTTCCACTGTTTCTCCATCTATTTCTCATGAAGTGATGAGACCAGATGCCATGATCTTCGTTTTATGAGTGTTGAGCTTTAAGCCAACTTTTTCACTCTTCTCTTTCACTTTCATCAAGAGGCTTTTTAGCTCTTCTTGATTTTCTGCCATAAGGGTGGTGTTATCTGCATATCTGAGGTTATTGATACTTCTCCCAGCAATCTTGATTCCAGCTTGTGCTTCTTCCAGCCCAGTGTTTCTCATGATGTACTCTGCATATAAGTAAAATAAGCAGGGTGACAATATACAACCTTGACCTACTCCTTTTCCTATTTGGAACCAGTCTATTGTTCCATGTCCAGTTCTAACTGTTGCTTCCTGGCCTGCATACAGATTTCTCAAGAGGCAGGTCAGGTGGTCTGGTATTCCCATCTCTTTCAGAATTTTCCATAGTTTATTGTGATCCACACAGTCAAAGGCTTTGGCATAGTCAAAGTCCAGTTCTAACTGTTGCTTCCTGATCTGCATACAGATTTCTCAAGAGGCAGGTTAGGTGGTCTGGTATTCTCATCTCTTTCAGAGTTTTCCACAGTTTGTTGTGATCCACACAGTTAAAGGCTTTGACATAGTCAGTAAGGCAGAAATAGATATTTTTCTGGAACTCTCTTGCTTTTTCCATGATCCAGCGGATGTTGGCAATTTGATCTCTGGTTCCTCTGCCTTTTCTAAAACCAGCTTGAACATTTGGAAGTTCACAGTTCACGTATTGCTGAGGCTTGGCTGGAAGAATTTTGAGCATTACTTTACTAGTGTGTGAGATGAGTGCAATTGTGCTATAGTTTGAGCTTTCTTTGGCATTACCTTTCTTTGGATTGGAATGAAAACCTGTCTTACCCAGTCCCGTGGGCACTGCTGAGTTTTCCAAATTTGCTGGCATACTGACTGCAGCACTTTTACAGCATCAACTTTCAGGTTTGAAATAGCTCAAGTGGAATTCCATCACCTCTGCTAGGTTTGTTCATAATGATGCTTTCTAAGCCCACTTGACTTCACATTCCAGGATGTCTGGGTCTAGGTGAATCATCACACCATCGTGATTATCTGGGTTCATGAATCTCTTTTCTGTGTAGTTCTTCTGAGTATTCTTGCCACCTCTTCTTAATACCTTCTGCTTCTGTTAGGTCCATACACTTTCTTTCCTTTATTGAGCCCATCTTTGCATGAAATGTTCCCTTGGTATCTCTAATTTTCTTGAAGAGATCTCTAGTCTTTCCCATTCTGTTGTTTTCCTCTATTTCTTTGCATTGATCACTGAGGAAGTCTTTCTTATCTCTCCTTGTTATTCTTTGGAACTCTGCATTCTGATGCTTATATCTTTCCTTTTCTCCTTTGCTTTTGGCTTCTCTTCTTTTCACAGCTATTTGTAAGTTCCCCCCAGACAACCATTTTGCTTTTTTGCATTTTTTTTCCATGGGGATGGTCTGATCCCTGTCTTCTGTACAATGTCACAAACCTCCATCTATAGTTGATCAGGCACTCTATCAGATCTAGTCCCTTAAATTTATTTCTCACTTCCACTGTATATATATACGGGATTTGACATATCTGAATGGTCTAATGGTTTTCCATACTTTCTTCAATTTAAGTCTGAATTTGGCAATAAGGAGTTCATGATCTGAGCCACAGTCAGCTCCTGGTCTTGTTTTTGTTGACTGTATAGAGCTTCTCCATCTTTGCTGCAAAGAATATAGTCAATCTGATTTTGATGTTGATCATCTGGTGATGTCCATGTGTATGGCCTTGGAGTACGGAATGAAGCAGGGCAAAGGCTAATAGAGTTTGCCAAGAGAATGCACGGGTCATAGCAAACACCCTCTTCCAAGAACACAAGAGATGTCTCTACCCATAGACATTGACAGGATAACAGACAGGAAGGCCAGAGGTCTCCAAACGGAGGAAATAGCCTGCATCAGACATTTTTATCTCTCTTAAGTGGCAGAGGAAACAAACTAGTGATATTTTTCCCTTCTCTATTCAAATTTAAAAGGAGGTTTCTCTTAAAATACTGTGTTGCCATTATGACACCTGGTTTCACCTGAAGTTAACTATTTTCAAACCTAGAGATAACCAATGCATTTCTCTTATGGAAATGTTTATCTTAAGTTATGCTAATATACTAAGCACAGGCAGCTGCAAGAGCTGGTGCACTAACCGTGGCTGAGAGGAGTTACCCCATGTCTGAAGTCAGGGGCAGTGGCCTAGAATGCGAGGCTGCGAGGCACAGGAACGGCCGAGAGGAGCTACCCTGTGTCCGAGGTCAGGGGTGGCAGCTGGGAGGAGATGCCCCGCGTCCAAGGTCAGTGGGGGCCGGGAGGAGACACTCCGTGTCTGAGGTCAGGGTGGTGGCAGGGAGGAGCTACCCTGTGTTCAGGCCAGTGGCGGCCGAGAGGGGACCCCTGAGTCCGAGGTCAGAGGAGGTGGCTGTGCTTTGCTGGAGTAGCCGTGAAGAAATATCCCACGCGCAAGGTAAGAGAAACCCAAGTAAGATAGTAGGTGTTACAATAGGGCTTAAAGGACCTATCCCACATTGAAGGTCAGGAACGGTGGTGGTAAGGAGATACCCCTCTTCCAAGGTAAGGAGCAGCGGCTGTATTTTGCTGGAGCAGCCATGAAGAGATACCCCACACTCAAGGTAAGAGAAACCCAAGTAAGACGGTTGGTGTTACAAGAGGGCATCAGAGTGCAGACACACAAACTATACTCACAGAAAACTAGTCAATATAATTATACTAGGACCACAGCCTTGTCTAACTCAATGAAACCAAGCCATGCCTGAGGGCAACCCAAGATGGGTGGGTCATGGTGGAGAGATCTGACAGAACGTGGTCCACTGCAGAAGGGAATGGCAAGCCACTTCAGTATTCTTGCCTTGAGAACCCCATGAACAGTATGAAAAGGCAAAAGGATAAGATACCAAAAGAGGAACTCCCCAGGTCATTAGGTACCCAATAGGCTACTGGAGATCAGCGGAGAAATAATGCCAGAAAGAATGAAGGGATGGAGCCAAAGCAAAAACAATACCCAGTTGTGCATGTGACTGGTGACAGAAGCAAGATCCGATGCTGTAAAGAGCAATATTGCATAGGAACCTGGAATGTCAGGTCCATGAATCAAGGCAAATTGGAAGTGGTCAAACAAGAGATGGCAAGAGTGAACGTCGACATTCTAGGAATCAGCGAACTAAAATGGACCAGAATGGGTGAATTTAACTCAGATGACCATTATATCTACTACAGCGGGCAGGAATCCCTCAGAAGAAATGGAGTAGCCATCATGGTCAACAAAAGAGTCCGAAATGTAGTACTTGGATGCAATCTGAAAAATGACAGAATATTCTTGGTTCATCTCCAAGGCAAACCATTCAGTATCACAGTTGTCCAAGTCTATGCTCCAACCAGTAACACTGAAGAAGCTGAAGTTGAATGGTTTTATGAAGACCTACAAGACCTTTTAGAACTAACACGCAAAAAGATGTCCTTTTCATTCTAGGTGACTGGAATACTAAAGTAGGAAGTCAAGAAACACCTGGAGTAACAGGCAAATTTGGCCTTGGAATGTGAAATGAAGCAGGGCAAAGACTAATAGAGTTTTGCCAAGAAAATGCACTGGTGATAGCAAACACCCTCTTCCAACAACACAAGAGAAGACTCTACACATGGACATCACCAGATGGTCAACACCTAAATCAGATTGATTATATTCTTTGCAGCAAAGATGGAGAAGATCTACACTATCAACAAAAACAAGACCAGGAGCTCACTGTGGCTCAGATCATGAACCCTTTATTACCAAATTCAGACTCAAATTGAAGAAAGTATGGAAAACTTCTAGACCATTCAGGTATGACCTAAACCAAATCCTTTATGATTATACAGTGGAAGTGAGGAATAGATTTAAGGGCCTAGATCTGATAGATAGAGTGCCTGATGAACGATGGAATGAGGTTCGTGACATTGTACAGGAGACTGCGATCAAGACCATCCCCATGGAAAAGAAATGTTAAAAAGCAAAACGTGAAAAAGGCTGTCTGGGGTGCCTTATAAATAGCTGTGAAAAGAAGAGAAGTGAAAAGGAAAGGAGAAAAGGAAAGATATAAGCATCTGAATGCAGAGTTCCAAAGAATAGCAAGAAGAGATTAAAAAAAAAAAAAAAAGCCTTCTTCAGCGATCAATGCAAAGAAATAGAGGAAAACAACAGAATGGGAAAGACTAGACATCTCTTCAGAAAATTAGAGATATCAAGGGAACATTTCATGCAAAGATGGACTCGATAAAGGAAAGAAATGGTATGGACCTAATAGAAGCAGAAGATACTAAGAATATGTGGCAAGAATACACAGAAGAACTGTACAAAAAATCTTCATGACCCAGATAATCATGATGATGTGATTACTAATCTAGACCCAGACATCTTGGAATGTGAAATCAAGTGGGCCTTAGAAAGCGTCTCTATGAACAAAGCTAATGGAGGTGATGGCATTCCACTTGAGCTGCTTCAAATCCTGAAAGATAATGCTGTGAAAGTGCTGCAGTCAATATGCCAGCAAATTTGGAGAACTCAGCAGGGGCTACAACTGCAAAAGGTCAGTTTTCATCCCAAACCCAAAGAAAAGGCAATGCAGAAGAATACTCAAAGTACCACACAATTGCACTCATCTCACATGCTAGTAAAGTAATGCTCAAAATTCTCCAAGCCAGGCTTCAGCAATATGTTAACCGTGAACTTCCTGATGTTCAAGCTGGCTTTCGAAAAGGCAGAGGAACCAGAGATCAAATTGTCAACATCTGCTGGATCATGGAAAAAGCAAGAGAGTTCCAGAAAAACATCTATTTCTGCTTGATTGACTATGCCAAAGCCTTTGACTGTGTGGATCACAATAAACTGTGGAAAATTCTGAAAGAGATGGGAATACCAGACCACCTAACCTGCCTCTTGAAAAATCTTTATACAGGTCAGGAAGCAACAGTAAGAACTGGACATGGAACAACAGATTGGTTCCAAATAGGAAAAGGAGTACATCAAGGCTGTATACTGTCACCCTGCTTATTTAACTTCTATGCAGAGTACATGATGAGAAATGCTGGACTGGAAGAAACACGAGCTGGATTCAAGATTGCCTGAAGAAATATCAATAACTTTAGATACGCAGATGACATCACCCTTATGGCAGAAAGTTAAGAGGAGCTAAAAAGCCTCTTGATGAAAGTGAAAGAGGAGAGTGAAAAAGTTGGCTTAAGGCTCAACATTCAGAAAATGAAGATCATGGCATCTGGTCCCATTACGTCATGGGAAATAGATGGTGAAACAGTGGAAACAGTGTCAGACTTTATATTTTGGGGCTCCAAAATCACTGCAGATGGTGACTGCAGCCATGAAATTAAAAGATACTTAGTCCTTGAAAAAAAGTTATGACCAACCTAGATAGCATATTCAAAAGCAGAGACATTGCTTTGCCAACTAAGGTCCGTCTAGTCAAGGCTATGGTTTTTCCAGTGGTCATGTATGGATGTGAGAGTTGGACTGTGAAGAAGGCTGAGCGCCAAAGAATTGATGCTTTTGAATTGTGGTGTTGGAGAAGACTCTTGAGAGTCTCTTGGACTGCAAGGAGATCCAGCCAGTCCATTCTGAAGGAGATCAACCCTGGGATTTCTTTGGAAGGAATGATGCTAAAGCTGAAACTCCAGTGCTTTGGCCACCTCATGCGAAGAGCTGACTCATTGGAAAAGACTCTGATGCTGGCAAGGATTGGGGGTAGGAGGAGAAGGGGACAACCAGGAATGAGATGGCTATATGGGATCATGGATTTGACGAACGTGAGTCTGAGTGAACTCCGGGAGATGGTGATGAACAGGGAGCCCTGGCATGCTGGGATTCATGGTGTCGCAAAGAGTCGGACACAACTGAGCGACTGAACTGAACTGAATGTACTATATATTTACCACAAACTCTGTCTTCAAGTCAGTTCCTCGTCTTGGCTCATAACCTACTTGACAAACCAGTATGTTATACTCAGATATTGTTCCCCTAATCTATGTAAATGAAACTATTTGTATGGTGATCTGCCCTTCTTCAGTATTCAAGTTAATCATTTTATGGCCTTGGATGAACCATTTGGTGCCAAGATTATCCCAAAATGCATCTTATGTGTGAGAGGCCTGGTGCCATTCTGAGTTTTAAGACGTTCCTTTCTAATTAACAGACTGCTAGTGACTATATAACATCCAAGTGAAGACTAGCAGGGGGGTATTCTTTCTGCCCCCTTCTGATGCCTATATCAGAAGCTTTCTCTATCTCTTTTATACTTTAATAAAACTTTATTACACGAAAGCTCTGAGCGATCAAGTCTCATCTATGGCCCCGGGGTGAATTCTTCTCCTCTTGGGGCCAAGAATCCTGGTGTCTTTGTGTGATTCAAAAGCAACCTTTCAACATCACCAGATGGTCAACACCAAAATCAGTTTTCCCTTAGGATTATTCAAACTCAATTGGAATGATGAGCTATGTCTCAATAAAACCATAAACCTCTCCTCTATTAAAAGGAAAACTCCCACAATTATGGGGTAGGTCTACATGGTTAACATCAGATTATGGTCATTTAAGCTTAAAAGCTTCTCTATGTTGCTGCTGCTGCTGCTAAATAGCTTCAGTCGTGTTCAACTCTGAGTAACCCCATAGACAGCAGACCATCAGGCTCCCTACCCCTGGGATTATCCAGGCCAAGAATATTAGAGTGGGTTGCCATATCCTTCTCCAATTCATCAAAGTGAAAAGCGAAAGTGAAGTCGCTCAGTCATGCCTGACTCTTAGCGACCCCATGGACTGCAGCCTACTAGATTCTTCCGTCCATGGGATTTTCCAGGCAAGAGTACTGGGGTTAAATCATACTGAAAATGATAAACCTGGTAATCATGAGACAAGACTGGGTGCTTAATGAACTATGTCTATTATTAACCCTTAAAGAGAATGATTGGTATGGAACTCAGTGAACTTGTAGCATTAATCTATGGTCTTTAGGTCCACAGGGATGGACACCAAGGTGTAGCTTGGGATTCCCATGAATTTAAGGTCATCAATTCAGTTCAGTTCAGTCGCTCAGTCATGTCCTACTCTTTGTGACTCCATGAATCGCAGCATGCCAGGCCTCCCTGTCCATCATCAACTCCCGGAGTACACCCAAACTCACGTCCATCGAGTTGGTGATGCCATCCAGCCATATCATCCTCTGTTGTCCCCTTCTCTTCCTGCCCCCAACCCCTCCAAGCATCAGTGTCTTTTCCAATGAGTCAACTTTTTGCATGAGGTGGCCAAAGTACTGGAGTTTCAGCTTTAGTTTCAGTCCTTCCAATGGACAACCAGGGCTGATCTCCTTTAGAATGGACTGGTTGGATCCCCTTGCAGTCCAAGGGACTCTCAAGAGTCTTCTCCAACAGTTCAAAAACATCAATTCTTCGGTGCTCAGCTTTATTCACAGTCCAACTCTCACATCCATACATGACGTTTGGAAAAACCATACCCTTGACTAGATGGACCTTTGTTGACAAAGTAATGTCTCTGCTTTTTAATATGCTATTCAGATTGGTCATAACTTTCCTTCCAAGGAGTAAGCATCTTTTAATTTCATGGCTGCAATCACCATCTGCAGTCATTTTGGAGTCCTCCAAAATAAAGTCTGACACTGTTTCCTCTGTTTCCCCATCTATTTCCCATGAAGTGATGGGGCCAGATGCCATTCGTTTTCTGAATGTTGAGCTTTAAGCCAACTTTTTCACTCTCCTCTTTCACTTTCATCAGGAGGCTTTTTAGTTCCTTTTCACTTTCTGCCATAAGGGTGGTATCACCTGCATATCTGAGGTTATTGATATTTCTCCCAGCAGTCTTGATTTCAGTTTGTGCTTCTTCCAGCCCAGCGTTTCTCATGATGTACTCTGAACTTAAGTTAAATAAGCAGGGTGACAATATACAGCCTTGACATACTCCTTTTCCTATTTGGAACCAGTCTGTTGTTCCATGTCCAGTTGTAACTCTTGCTTCCTGACCTGCAAACAGGTTTCTCAAGAAGCAGGTTAGGTGGTCTGGTATTCCCATCTCTTTCAGAATTTTCCACAGTTTATTGTGATCCACACAGTCAAAGGCTTTGGCATAATCAATAAAGCAGAAATAGATGGTTTTCTAGAACTCTTACTTTTTTGATGATCCACTGGGTGTTGGCAATTTGATCTCTTGTTCCTCTGCCTTTTCTAAAACCAGCTTGAACATTTGGAAGTTCACAGTTCACGTATTGCTGAGGCCTGGCTTGGAGAATTTTGAGCATTACTTTACTAGCATGTGAGATGAGTGCAACTGCTCAGTAGTTTGAACATTCTTTGGCATTGCCTTTCTTTGGGATTGGAATGAAAACTGACCTTTTCCAGTCCCGTGGGCATTGCTGTGAATAGCTGAGGTGGAATTCCATCACCCCTACTAGGTTTGTTTGTAGTGATGCTTTCTAAGCCCCACTTGACTTCACATTCCAGGATGTCTGGCTCTAGGTGAGTCATCACACTGTCATGATTATGAGTTGTTAAGAATTTTTTTGTACAGTTTTTCTGTGTATTCTTGCCAACCCTTCTTAATATCTTCTGATTCTGTTAGGTCCATACCATTTCTGTCCTTTATTGTGCTCATCTTTGCATGAAATGTTCCCTTGGTATCTCTAATTTTCTTGAAGAGATCTCTTGTCTTTCCCATTCTATTGTTTCCCTCTGTTTCTTTGCACTGATCACTGAGGAAGGCTTTCTTTTCTCTCCTTGCTTTTCTTTGGAACTCTGCTTTCACATGGGTATATCTTTTCGTTTCTCCTTTGCCTTTCACTTCTCTTTTCTTCTCAGCTATATGTAAGGCTTCACCAGACAACCAGTTTGCATCCCCCCCTCCCCCCAACCCCTTGGGGATGGTCTTGATCACTGCCTTGTATGCAATGTCATGGACCTCCACCATGGTTCTTCATACACTCTGTCAGATCTAATCTCTTGAATCTATTTCTCACTTCCACTATATAATTGTCAGGTATATGATTTAAGTCATACCTGAATGGCCTAGTGGTTTTCCCTACTTTCTTCAATTTAAGTCTGAATTTGGCAATAAGGAGTTCATGATCTGAGCCACAGTTATCTCCTGGTTTTGTTTTTGCTGACTGTATAGAGCTTCTCCATGTTTGGTTGCAAAGAATATAATTTCAGTATGCCTAAATGGTGATGTCCATGTGTAGAGTCTTGTGTTCTTTTTATTTTTAAAGATATTTTACACGACTTTACAAAATCAACAGAGGTTTACTCTTGGTCTCAAAGTTTACATAACAAAGCAGTTATGGACTCCTCAAAAAGAAATGCTGATACAAATTAAGGTGCTCCATGCAAATGAGCTTCCATCTGTGTTTATTGCTGCCAGGAGTCCAACCTGGACTTCACGCATTTAATGATAAGTGCCCATTCAGTAACAGATTAAACCAGGTTGTTTTTACTATGAATTAACCCTTGTGGCAAGGTTACGTAAGACATTTCTCTGAGCCAAAGCAATTACTTTTTCAGGTACTAATTTTTAAACATAGTATTTTATACTCACCTGACACAATACCTTACTCTATGTAGGTAATAAATATCTAATGAAAGAATGCTTGTTTAAATTTAAAAAATGTGGATATTAGTGAATGCATATGGAATTTAGAAAGATGGTACTGATGAACTTATTTGCAGCAAAACAGTGAAGATGCAGACATAGAGAACATACTTGTAGACACAGTGAGGAAAGGAGAGAGTGAGGTGAATAAATAGTCTAGGAAAGGATTCTATAAAAAACAAGTTTGGAGGAGTTGGCTAAGTATAGTCATACAGGTTCTTATACAACTGTATTTCTCAAGAAATATACATGTTTAAATTCTAACTTTCTAAGTTGGAAAGTGGTGGGAGATATTAAGAAGTGTTTTCCAAATTTATTTGATAATGGCACCAATTTCTTGATAGCACTTTAGAAGATGTTGCTGTGGAACATTCGTTTCATAATTCAGTGGCAACTAGATCTTAAGTCAATATATTAATCAAATAACTATTCATGGTTATTGATTACTTAAGTGGAAGAAAAATATAGATTTCAGACAAGCAAAAAACTAAGAAAAATATAATGAAACAAAATAACAGTAAACAAAACTTGTTAAAGTACTAAGTACTTAAATTTAAAAACAAAGCAACCATTATAAAACAAATCATTGACCTGTAGCATCTAGCACATAACATTGTTTAGACAGATGAAATATTGTGAAGTGTTTCAGATGTTTTTGCATACATTTAGTTCTTATCGTTAATGAAATTTTGAGTATTAAAAATTTAAATAAAATTAGGAATTAAAATATCTCTTAAAAGAACACTCTATCGAGGTATGTATGATTGACATACAAAAAGCTATAGAGAAATGATGTAAACAATTTGATGAGTTTGGAGAAAACAGGTGTGAAATTATCATCACAACTGTGAACTAAAAATGCTGCCTGTCATAACAGTAAACAAAGGATCTTGCAGCCATCGGTCACTGTAGCCACTCTATGGGGAGCCCTGGTGGAACTCAGGATGGAAACATAATGCCTGCCATTGCATCACCAGCCACTGCAGGCACCCCACCTCCACCCCTGACGGTGCACCCTGAGGAAACTCAGGCTGAAAAAGCACAAGATAGGGCCCCAGAGAGCTGAGGTACACATCAAAGGAATGAATTCAGTGAGCCCAAACTCCTGCATCTTCCATACATAGAAAAGCACTAAATTCTTTAAGATATCTGGTTTTCTTTTATTAACAGTAATTTTTTGATGTTCCAAATACCTAGTCTTCAATGCAAAAAATCCTGTATATCCTGGCTCCCTGCCTTGCCTCTTTGGAGCAGTTCATCAGAGCTATCTGTGAAGTCACATTTCAGATTTAAGTCCTCAGTTTTGTCCACTGAATAAAACATTAACTCTCAACTCTTTTTTTTTTCTTTTACTTTTGTCATGTGGCATGTGAGATCTTAGTTCCCTGACTAGGGATTGAACCCATGCTACCTGAATTGGAAGTGTGGAGTCT
>SJYC01024511.1:0-15376 GCA_006408675.1 Madoqua kirkii | reverse complement strand
TCATATATGAAATGAATTGCCAGTCCAGGTTCAATGCATGATACTGGATGCTTGGGGCTGGTACACTGGGACCACCCAGAGGGATGGTATGGGGAGGGAGAAGGGAGGTGGTTTCAGGATAGGAAACAGGTGCATACCTGTGGTGGATTCATGTTGATGTATGGCATATGGGAAAACCAACACAATATTGTAAAGTAATGAACCTTCAATTAAAATAAATAAATTTATATTCAAACAAACAAACAAAAACGTAGCTTTCCTCTTACAAGAGTTTCCAGCCTGCTTGCCTACCTGACAAATTTTGGACTCAAGGCAAGACAGCGACATCAGCTCCTGCTTGGATTTCCAGTCCACTGGCCACATGAATTTTGGATATGCCAGCTCCTTAAAATAAAAGGAGGACCATGACTGATAGAGACTTTGGTACTGAAAGCAGAACACTGCTATAATAAAGGCCTCAAAATGTGGAAATGTTTTGAAATTGGATAGCAGTAGCAGCTGGAAGAATTTTAAGGTATGTGATAGAAGTTATCTTGAGAAGGTTGTTGGTAGAAGTAGACATTAAAGGCAGTTTTGATGAAGACTCAGAAAGAAGTGAGCAGATCTGTAGAGAAAGCTCTTGTCTTAGAGAATACATATATTATCAGGAACAGAATGTCGCTACAGACATGAAAGTTAAGATGCTTCTGGTAAGGTCTCAATGGAAATGAAGGTTATGTTATTGAATATTGGAGGAAAAATGTTCCTTGCTATAAAGTGGCAGAGAATTTGGCTTACTTGCAGATGCCCAAGGGACTTTGGATCAGCATATTATTTTAATGTAAACTAGATTGCCTGCAACCTCAGGTCTGTGGGATTTGTGTAACTGATGCTTTTGTCCCTGTAATTAATAATTCATGAACAGAGTAGAGACAGGAGGTAGAGTGAGGTCGTGGTTAAACACTGTGATGTTTAATTTTATGTGTCAACTTGGCTGGGTCACAGGTTGCCCAAATATTTGGTCAAACATTATTCTTCATGTGTCTGTGAGGATGTTTTTGGATAAAATTAATGCTTGAATTGGTAGACTGAGTAAAACAGATTGCCCTCCCTAAGGTGAATGGGCCTCATTCAGTTGAAAGCCTGCATAGAACAGAAAAGCTGACTCCTGCGTGAGTAAGAGAGAGTTCTTGTGTGCCTGTCTTTGGATGGAACATTAGCTTTTTTCCTGCCTTTGGACTCAAACTGAAGCACTGGCGCTTCCAGGGTCTCAAGCCTGCCAGCCTTTGAATGGAAATACACACTGGCTCTCTTGGTTCTCAGGCTTTCAGACTCAAACTGGAATTAAACACGGTTCTCCTAGGTCTTCAGCCTTTGACTCCCTGCAGACCTGGGGACTTGCCTACGTGCATAATTGAGTGAGTTATTTTCTTATAATAAATCACTTTAAGACACATACACGCACGTACACACACATACACACACACCTCCTATTGGTTCTGTTTCTCTGGAGAACTCTGACTGGTACAAGTGTGTTTACTTTGTGGTTAAACTTAAGTCCAAACCCCAGCTTCATCACTTATTTACCCAAGGAGACTTGAACTAGTTATTAACCTCTCTAAACTTCAGTTTTCTCAACCATAAAATAAGGGCATTGACAGAATTTCAATGACAAGTATGTGAAGTGACTGCAAGATAATCCTTGTAAAACATTGTACCTGACCTTAATCATGTTCTCTATAAGTATTTAAAATTTTCAATAGGGTTAATAAGGTATATCAGGAAGAGTTTTGGAGATGTAAAATCCAATACTGTGTCTTTCATTATTCAGCTGTGTCACCTTGAGTACATTGTTTGTCTGGGCCTCTGTTTTCCCTTCTGTAAAAATGACAATAAACTGGAATAGGGCTAATCAAAGTGTGGTCCACTGTGTACTGACCATCCATGAACCTGTTGTTGGTCAATGTTGTGGAATCCAGAGAAACAGCTGGTGTGCATCACTGAGAGACTTTCATAGCAATTTGACTGAGTAATTCCATGTCTTTAGAATCTAATAATAAAAGTTTGGGTTTATATTTTATATGTCTCTGCCTTTTTATTTCATTATTCTTATAATTTAATTTCATTGCTTTTTCAAATGCATCAATCCACAACAGATTAAAGGGGAGGAAAAAACACCACGCTCTAGTTCTTCAACACAGATAGTTTGAGAACTCTTTTAGATCAGTGCTTCTTCAATTTCAGTGTACACAGGGGTTATCTGAGAACCTGTGAAATGTGCAGGTTTAGATCCAGCAGGTCTGGGAGGTGGGGATGGAGATTCGCATTTCTGACAAGCTCCTGGGGGATGCTGATTTGCTAGTCCATAGGTCAGTCTGAGTGGCAAGGTCTGGATAACTCCTATTACCACAGACTGATTAATTAATGCCCTACTTTTTTACAAAATGGAATTACAGAAACATGAGAAAATTAAGGTGACCTCTGAGGTCTTCTAAACCTGTCATTTCTTTGGGACTTTTACATATCTTGTTAAGTTTCTTCAAGAGTTTTAATATGGTAATTTAATAATGGTCAACATGCTGTTTTCCGTTTTTATCTAGAAACTTCAAGGTTAAGATAATACTACCTGGGTCACTAAGTCTTCTGCACTGGAATTATAGGAATGCATTTTTTATATAGTTTGATTTGTGCCAACGATTTTTTAGAAAGACAAATTGTTCAGACCAGATG
This sequence comes from Madoqua kirkii, assembly GCA_006408675.1. NCBI lineage: Eukaryota > Metazoa > Chordata > Mammalia > Artiodactyla > Bovidae > Madoqua > Madoqua kirkii. The sequence goes on along the minus strand of SJYC01024511.1, from coordinate 12,667 downwards.
AGCCATCACTCCAATCAAGGCATCTGTCTTTTGGAAGACAGGGGTCTTGTGTAGCCATCAAAGGGGCCTCTTTGCTAGACTCTCAACACAGCCAGCAGATGCCCTTAAACAGGAGACTATAAGCACCCAGAGGTAAGTGTAGATGAAAGGTGGCCAGTGAAGTACCTTAAATGTCTGTATGTTGGAGCTGGAGATGAAGTCTCTGGATTGTCAGTCTCTTCTGCAAGTTTTAATTATGGATTTGCAATTAAAAAGGATGTGAGCTAGCTGCTAACATGAAAGAGCAGGAAGAGGGGAGACAGTGCTGCTGGAGCCTGAGGCATGAAAGAGAGGGGACTGACAGGAGCTATATCCACAGTACTGGAGCCACTGCTGCCAGAATCAGAGCAGGCAGGGCAAGTGAGAGAAGACACGCCCCTGGCCTTTCTTCTGCCTTCCAGTCTCTGTATTGGTGCCTCCTATTGGCCAAACCAAGGTGCAGCCAGACGTGACTCTGAGTTTAGGCATTTGCAGACCTTAGCCACCAGGAGCACAGAGGAAGACGGGGAATGTGGACAATGGATACAGAGAGGCACAGGGAGAATAAACAGCACAGACCCCATGCTCTGTAACCTGCCGCAGAGATCTTGGGTTTCTCATAAGATTTCCCGCCCCATGTGAACATTGGAAACCACATTTATATACTACGCTGAGGTGGAACCAAATAATACAGGACATATTGTGTGACAGAGGAGTCATTAGACTTGAGTTGGTTCAATTCAAGATATCTTTCTAGTTGTAGTGGTTTTGAGTGATGTCACAAGGAGATGGTTGGGTGAAGACATGGGAGCTTTAATTATTACCTCAAACTGAGTGTGCCCCCAATGGGTCTCATTCCTCCTCACTAGCCCAAATCATTCTTCCTTCTGTATTTAAGGTCTCAAGGGGATGTGAGGAGTCACTTTTTAGATGTCAAAATAACTAGGAAATGCTACTGGAGCTTAGGAGATTGGGCCAAAGATGCTAACAATTTTAAATGCACAAGAGAATCCCACACAAAGAATCTTCCTGTCCAAGATGCCACTAGCACCTCTCTTAAGAAACATTATATGATATATGGCAGAAACCATCACAATACTGTAAGGTAATTATCCTCCAATTAAAAGAAAAAAAGAAATGCTATACAAATGTCATCATTGGATATTCAACTACATGAGAAAGAAACCTGAAAGTCATCCAAAATTCCTTATCCTCTCTTCTGCCCTCACCCAGCTAAGCTGCCACCGAGTTTTATTAATTATACCTCTTAAACACTTCTCGAATTGACATCCTTCTCTTCATTCCCTCTGTCCTATATTGGCCCCCACAGTCTTCCTTTTAGGCTGCCAGCTGCTTCTACACAGAAGATGCCACTAAATGGATTTTGACTCCCTCAACTGTTTTCTCTTCCTTAGTCAGAGTGAGCACTTTAAAATGCATGTCTGATCAGGCTACTCCTGTTTTTAAACCCTCATTTGCTCCCCGCCATCTTCAGGGTAAAAATCAAACACAGATCACCTTGCCTCACCTTCTGGCCTCATCGTCTACCATTCTGCCATGACAACATTTGTCCCAGCCTTTTTGAATCATCGTTGATAACTTATGACCATTAAAAAAAAATGTATTTGTTGAAGTATAGTTGATTTACAGTGTTGTCTTAGTTTCTGGTGTACAGTAAAGTGATTCAGTTATACATATACATAGCAGTTTGCATCTGCTAATCTCAAACTCCCAATCCATTCCTCCCCCAACCCTCCCTTTTGATAACCACAAATCTGTTCTCTACATCTGTGAGTCTGTTCATGTCTCTGATAAGTTCATGTATTTCATATTTTAGTGATATCGTGTGGTATTTTTCTTTCTCTTTCTTATTTACTTCACTTAGCATGGTCATATGTAGGTTCATCCATGTTCTGGCAAATGGCATTATTTCATTCTTCTTAATGGCTGAGTAATATTCCAATGCATATACATACCACCTCTTCTGTCATATCCATTCATTTGTTAACAGACATCTAGGTTGCTTCCATGTCTTGACTATTGTAAATAGCCTGCTGTGAACATTAAGGTACATGTGTCTTTTCAAATAATAGTTCTGTCTGGATACATGCCCAGGAGCAGTATTGCTGGATCAAATACTGATTATATTTATAGTTTTTGAGGAATCTGCATACCAGTTTTCAATACTGGCTGCACCAGTTTACATTCTCATCAACAGTGGAGGAGGATTCCCTTTTCTCTATACCCTCTCCAGCATTTGTTATTTGTCAATTTTTAAATGAATGCCATTCTACTGGAGTGAGGTGATACCTCATCATCTTGATTTGCATTTCTCTAATAAATAGTGATGCTGGGCATATTTTCATGTGCCTGTTGGCCATCTGTGTGCCTCTGACTGTTTTTGAATTTGTATATTCTGTTCTCTATGCCAGAAGTATGCCTTTTTCCCTTCCTTGAATGATTGATTCATAATTCTGGACCTAGCCAAAGTGTAATTTCCTCTGGGAAGACTTCCCTGGCTGCCGATCCTACCAACAGCTGGACTGGACCTTCATTACACCTCCATGCCATTGGAATCACATAATTCCATCACATCATGCCAATACTGCTATGTTTCATGCCCTTCATCCCCTCTAGACTGCTTGCATGCAGGCAGAGTGCATTTCATTTCTTTGTCTTCATGTCCTGCACAATCCTTGATCAACAGTCACTTAATCGATGCTTCTTGCATTTGTAGAAACTAGCCAAGGGCCACATGGCCCACACGTGACCACACTGATCTCCATCAGATCTTCAGCCTCCAGCATACTCCCTTCTCACTCATGGTACTTAGAAAGTAGGACATAAGTTACTGGGCTGATGCATTAATTCTGGAATAATGGAATATTCATGAGCTGGAAAAATAGAGAGTAGAGTTCACTGACCTTTCAAAAAGGTCTATTGAGCACTTACTGTGTCCAGGAACAGAGAAAAGAAATACTCTGATGGAAGGTGCAAGAGATTGAAAGGTTGGATTTTTCACAGCTGTGGCAGATGGAGTATCACCAGGGAATCTTAGAGTCAAATGAGGGCCACTTTAAGACCAGACGCTCAGTTGGGAAGTGGCCTGACCTCAGGAATTTAGTAAGCTGAGTAAGGTTAGACTGTTAGCCACCACCAGAAATAGCCCCAGGAACTTCTGCACAGCCAGCGTACCATTCTCCTTCTTCAGTCACTCTGTGGGGAATGGAGACAAGCTGCCAAAGAAAAAATGTCTAGAAGACAGAGCCAAGTTTCCTCCCACTCCGGTCATCTGCCAGAGAAAAAGAAGCTGGCATTCCAGGAGGAAATCTTGTATTAGAACTCATTGTTTATCAACAGGACCACCTGGCACATCTTCAGCTACTGGTTTCTGTTAAAAGTGGGAAATGGAGCAAAATAAATAGCAGCTTGTCATTTCAAACACCTGAATGGGAAGGGAGGGAAGGAGCGGTGGGGGGTGGTGGAAGTCAGCAAGATAAGGGCCAAGAAGGTCATCAAAAAACCCAAGACTCAGAGTCTTGATAGCCCCTGAGTTGTGGAAACTGCATCCTCTAGTCCATGGCCCTATGGGACTCCTTCAAGGGGAAATAGGCAGGAAGCAGGGGCCCAGAAGCCAAGATTCAGGGAATACTCTGATCTGCAAACACCAGGAGGCCTTCCTGCCTCTGCCTGGATGGCCACAAGTGACCTTAGTGTCTTAAAAAGCCATCTCAGGGTTTTGACAGGTGCCGGAAAACAGTAGGATAATGACAATCCAATGTGAGCATGAAGCCCAGTCCTGGTAATGAACTGGACTTGGAGAAACAGAAGGATGGTTTTGGAGACAGCAACCAACATGTGGAAATATACAAATCAAGAGTTAATGAGAGCCAGCCTGATCTGCAAAATCTACCCTGTTTTAACATGCATTTTGATTTCCTCACTCAAGTTTTACTAGGACAATGGGACACACAATAAAATGGATTTCAGTGCACAAAATAAACTTTTAGTTACTAAATATGTTGCCTTTGGAAAGTTTGTGTTTACAGAATCTTTTTTCTAAAAAAATAATGATCTCAGGTCAGTTTGGTTACTCAAATCTGGACAAAGAACAAGGTATTTCAACTTTTGTGCAAGATAAAGTTAAGGAAAACAGTGCTCTTTACTAAAACTTTAAAGTCATTAACATTAAAAATCTTTCAAAATTAATTTATGCCTTCTCATTTGTTCTGGAAGATCCAGAAATTGGAACTCACATCGGATGCTGGGGTTTAGCTTAGCCTGGCCGTTGGAATCCACTACTACAGGCTTCTCTCTGTGCTTCTCTCTCAAAATAGGTTCAACTCCCAAGAGTCCTAAGCTGATCACTGTAAAACCTTTTCTTAGGGTCTGAGAAAAGAAAACACTCTTAGTAGAAAATTACAAGAGGGAGGTTAGTTACTAGTTAAATGAGTGCTGAACTGTATCTTTAAATGTTGCGGGGGAATGAGGGCCCAGCACTGTCGGACAGGGTTTCATGGTGGTGTCAGTAAGTAGCAAGAAAACACATAGAGTCTTTAGGATTTTTAAGCGGAAGCTCAATTAAAAAGACAACCTTTGGAACAGGCTATGTGGAAGGCCAAGAGATTTGGATTCTGCCAGTGCAGGAAGGAAGGGATTCCAAAGATAAAGGGCATCCATCGCAAACATCTTGTTACCAAGTCCCAGGAGCTCTCCATCAGGAAATGAATAGCCATATGCTGCTTCACAGAGACAGAGACAGAGAGAGAAGGAATGTCTGTAAGATAACCATTAGCATGAGCCTCTAGAATCCAGGTGTTTTGGTTTCCAAAATCTTCAGAGAAAGTCTACGTCCTTCAGATGCTAAATGTATTAAAAGGCTGAGAACCTACCATTTCCACTGCCCTTTGTATTACAATCCTTTCCTCCATCTTTCATTTAAAACTAAACTTGGTTTCATTCTTTGGTCCAGACTCTGCCATGATGACCATTCCTGATGTGCAGATAAGAAATTTTAATTGCTGGGGAAATGCAGATTTTAGGTTAAAAGTCATGAAGTTGTCTGTTTCTTGGCATAATGACTCTATTTGAGCAGGGTTGGTAATATGGATTGAGGAATGCCTGGTGGTTAGTATGACTAAGTTCTGGCTCTCACATGTGACCTTCACCCTGATGTCAGACAGGGAGACAGACTGACTCATGTGTCTAGATCTGTGTTAAGAGCAGCTGGGTGTAGTACCGAGGAGATGAAAGTGTGGATAGGGGAATGACATTGTTTACTTGGACTACATAACGAGAATGCAGCAATGGTGATGGTGAAGGCTTCATTTGAAAATAGGAGGTTTATGTCTGAGACAAAGCACAGCAGAAACAGAGCTACAAGTCTCTCCTGTACAGCCTGCCAGATGCAGGTGCCTGCTCTGGGGTCTGCCTCCTGGGTTTGAATCCCATGTATTAGCTGTGTGGCCCTGGCAAGTTACTTGGCCCTTTTTGTCTTGGTTCTTAACAACTGCAAAGTGGAAAGAAATTAGAATCTACCTTTTAGAGTTAATTTAGGATTAACTGAGTTCAAGCATGCAAGTGAGTATTGTTCATACTCAACATGAAGGTCATCAACAGATAGCCAGAAACACCTAACATTACACATTCCCTAGGCTGAATCATCACACTTGTTTCTAAGGTGGCTGTTGTGCCACTTTCCAGCTGTGTGACCTCAGGCAAGTTACTTGACTTTTTTGTGTTAGACTTGTTCTTCTGTAAAATTTTATAGGATTGTTATGAGGGTTAAATGAGTTAATATTTGTGAAATGCTTAGAACAGTATGCACTGGACATATTAAATAAACAAGACTGTGCTTGAAACATCTAAGAGTTGAATATGTGTTAGCTATAACTTTAAACATGTTCACCTTCAAGAACTTGATTCTGTTCTGAGCTCTTAACTAGAATAAGAACTTGTAAGTCAGCTAGGGAGCAACAGCAAGAAAAAGTGCCCATGAGTGCATGCTGGAGAGAGGGTGCCGAGAATGAGAAAATAGCTCTTTGAAGATTATCCATTACTCTGCATAATAATCCCCTTCTCAGTGTGGTAGAAGAATAAAATTTAGGCCCAAGGCAATATCAATTAATATTACTTATAGCCATGTCTTCATCATGATTAAACAATTAATTTTTCTAGCACCATCGTAAAGAATCAGAGACTCACAGTGTAGAATTACTGGACCTTTGACTGTGATGGTGGCGTTTCTGTAATGTTTCATCTTCTTTGATCCTTAAAATGTTTCCCTTTTTATTTGGTTTTAATGGAGTTCCTGCTGCTGGTGAGGAAGCATTTAATGTGAAGTTGCCTTGGACAAAATTGAGTCACTGAAGCATATCTTCTGAAATACTAAGTTAATTTTTTAAAGGATGAAGAAACCACCATTCTAGACCAAAAGTAGAATGGCAGGAGACATCGCCCTCTTTTCTTTGACTTCACCCCAAGATGTGGAAGGGTGTGAGTCAGGGAAATGTAACCCCAAAGGAGAGGGAAGGTGGTGATAGCGTTCTATTGGTAAGCAGCCCAAGACTTTCATTCCAGGATTCCATTGTTGGGTTTGGTCTTCTCACTTTATAATGTTCTACAAATGTGCCAGATTCAATTTTCCCACTCCTGGTGTGGGCAAACAGGTACATCTCAAGGGCTTCTAGGCAGCTTTCACCAACCACAGCACTGGCTGCAGGAGGGTCCTGAAGCGTTGACTCTGCAGAGCACTGTGCTGTGATCCATTAGCAATGTATTTTCCAGGCAGAAGTGATGATGGCAGAGGTATGGGTACACATTTTGTTTTGACTTTCCTGCTCGGACCTCTGTTTACTTGAGAGGCAGGATTGCAGAGAAGTTCCAGCCAGGAGATCTGGGGTGTATTTCTCAAACTCTCTAAACCTGATCCTCATTTTTAAAAGGGAGAAAATGACAGTAACAACAATAACAATATTAATACATGCCAAGTCTGTTTCTAAGAGCTTTACATATATTAACTCAGTCCTCACAACTTATAAATTAAGGCTATCATTGTCCCTTTTTGCAGATGAAACGAGACTCAGAATAATGGTCCCAGGGAAGACTGGCATCGGCTCTCCCCTTCCAGGAATATGGCCTCTTTTGTGTGCACGTGAAAGCACTCAGTACACGTTATCCACTCTACTTTTACTTCCGGGTTTTAGGAGCTTCTGGAAAGCACAGGAACCTATAAAGGAAACAAACAGGAAATGGGTTAGTGGATTCTGCCGCAGCTTTCAGTTGTCATATTTTATCTGATTCTCGTGTCACTTTGAAAGAGATATTAACACTTAGATGAAATCCACAGGCAAATCTCTTCAAGCCACATTTCCTGGCTATATAACCTGAGATGGTTTACAAAGTACTTATTTGTCATTATCGTTGTTGATGCTCACAACTGTATTATAGGCAGAGGTCTTGGTTTTTACTGGGGAACTTTGTCTTTTTGTTTTTAAGAATTCATTCATTTATTTATTTAGGAAATGCTGCTGCTAAGTCGCTTCAGTCGTGTCCGACTCTGTGCAACCCCATAGATAGCAGCCCACCAGACTCCCCCGTCCCTGGGACTCTCCAGGCAAGAACACTGGAGTGGGTTGCCATTTCCTTCTCCAATGCATGAAAGTGAAAAGTGAAAGTGAAGTCGCTCAGTTGTGTCCGACTCTAGTGACCCCATGGACTGCAGCCTACCAGACTCCTTTACATCCTAATTCAAATAATTCTTTTATGAAACATGTTACTAGTCATCTTGGATTCACAGACTCATAGATGGACTCATTATTAACAGGCAGCATTTTGGATTCAACCAGTGTCTAGTGCTTGTAGCCTGGCACTGTCTTTGTGAGCAAACCATGTATTTTAATGAGACGAAAGAAAACATTTGCTTCATGACCAACCTTCATGAAACGATCTTGGTCATTGTCACTTGATGAATGGGAGTTACAAATTGATTATCTTCCATTTGTTCCTCTTTATTCACATGGGGACCTTCGTCTTATTAGGGACCTTTGTTGTCTTTGTGAGCAAACCATGTATTTTAATGAGACGAAAGAAAACATTTGCTTCATGACCAACCTTCATGAAACGATCTTGGTCATTGTCACTTGATGAATGGGAGTTACAAATTGATTATCTTCCATTTGTTCCTCTTTATTCACATGGGGACCTTCGTCTTATTAGGGACATTTGCATTTTACTAGAAGGTGGCACAGCCAACATGAGGACTCTTTCTACCATTCTATACATTTGATTTTTCAAGCTCAGTGGTTCTCAAAGAGTATCTGCGCTGGATCACAGCATTAGCAGCCCTTGGGAACTTGCTAGATATGAAAATTCCCCTGCCCCTCCCAGGGCTACTAAAACAGGAATTCTGGGGAGGGAATCCAGGAGCCCATGTTGTGAGCCCTCCACACAATTCTGATGCATATGCAAATTTGAAGACCACTGTACTATTTGAACCTGTAATAAGAAAAGTGGCAAGGAGTTGAGAAAAATGTCTACTGTGAAAGGTTGGACAGATGTATATGCACAAGATAGAGCAGATTTGTTCAGTGCTACTTTAAAGAGTTTTTAAAAACTAAGAAATAACACTCTAAGAAAAAGCCCTTCTCATTGACTGTTTGGGGAGACATTTTTGACCACTAAAGTCAAGCAGAGACACCATCCATGTCCACTTCGTTGACATGAAAAATTCTTATATTAGGTTGATAATGTTGGAGTTTTAGGCCATTGAATAAATTTTCCCTCCCGAGTTTGAAACCAATTGACAAATATGAAAGAGAGGTTAAATAAAAGCAGATCAGGAACTTCCCTAGCAGTCCAGTGGTTGACTCCATGCTATCACTGCAGAAGGCATGGGTTCAATCCCTGAACTGGGATCCCATATGCCACATGGTGGGGCAAAAAATGAAAAAAAGAGATCAGACTTCATTATTAGTAAAGATTGCAGTGGAGAATATTATGTGTTCTGGATATTTTCCCCCTCTGATAAGCCACCCTAAATCGTAAAATGATTATGCCTTAAAATGATACCAATCATCTATTTGCTCACAAATAAACAGGAACTTGCTAATCTCATGGAGGTGAGTGTCACACGATCCCTCACATGGTTGCGGTCAAATGGCGGCGAGGAGCAGGCACATTCACTGCCGTATCTAGCACCTGGGCTGGAAAGCCTCCAGCAGCTGTGGCTAGAGCACTGTCTCTCCCTCTTGTGGCATATGCTTTCTCCACATGGTGACCTCAGGGCCCCTGAACTTCTTTCACGGTGACCGAAGAATCCCAAAATGATTGTTCCAAGAGAAACTAACAGAAGCCACTCGGCACTTTTTCTTTTAACACCCTCAGAAGTCAGGCTGCACAATGTTTGTCTTATTCTATCGATTAAGCAAAGTCCTTGCTGCTGCTAAGTCGCATCAGTCGTGTCTGACTCTGTGCAACCCTATAGATGGCAGCTCACCAGGCTCCCCCATCCCTGGGATTCTCCAGGCAAGAACATTGGAGTGGGTTGCCATTTCCTCCTCCAATGCATGAAAGTGAAAAGTGAAAGTCAAGTCACTCAGTAGTGTCTGATTCTTTGCGACCCCATGGACTGCAGCCTACCAGGCTCCTCTGTCCATGGGATTTTCCAGGCAAGAGTACTGGAGTGGGTTGCCAATGCCTTCTCCGAAGCAAAGTCCTTAGCTAGGTTCAAAAGGGAAGTACATAGACACTCTACCTCCAGACAGGAAAAATGTCAGAGAATTAGCAGATATTTTAAAACCACCACAGTGTGCATCACGAGGATCTCTAACACCTTTCCCATCCATTCTAAGTCATGTTCTGATCCCTTGCAGGGACAAAGACTGCCACAAGGAGCTTCCAAAATGCCTCTCTGAGGCAGACCCAGACCCACTAGAGTGCACGCTCAGTTTCATTTTTAAATTCATCAGTCAGTTAAGTTGCTGCTGTATTGGGGACAGGGGTTTGAAGGGGACAGGGATTTGAAGGGGCCAGGTGTGTTGCACTGGAAGAATATTTCCATAGGAAGATATGAGGCCTGAAAATAGGGATTAATTACCCATCTAATAGGCAACTGGAGTGGATGGAGAGTCCCTTGGACTGCAAGGAAATCCAACGAGTCCATACTGAAGGACATCAGCCCTGGGATTTCTTTGGAAGGAATGATGAAACTCCAGCTGAAACTCCAGTACTTTGGCCACCTCATGCGAAGAGGTGGCTCATTGGAAAAGACTATAATGCTGGGAAGGATTGGGGTCAGGAGGAGAAGGGGATGACAGAGGATGAGATGCCTGGATGGCATCACGGACTCGATGAACAGGAGTCTGAGTGAACTCTGGGAGATGGTGATAGACAGGGAGGCCTGGCTTGCTGCGATTCATGGGGTCGAAAAGACTCGGACACGACTGAGTGACTGAACTGAACTGAACTGAACTGGAGTGGATGGAATGCTTTTCATTTTTAAGCTTTTAAGTAGGTAAGAATTTTGATACCTAAATGTTTGTTACAGAATAACTTAAATCACTGACAATTCCCCAAAGGAATCTGGACATTTTGTTTTAAATATATGTCCATTTTATTTATGCACTTGTGTATGTACGTGTCTATATTTTTACTGAATTACTTATTCCCTCTTCCCTTCAGGCTGCCTTTCAAAAAAAAATTAACAGTTCTACTGAGAGGCTCCCTTGGTGGCTCAGATGGTAAAAACCTGCCTGCAATGCAGGAGACCTAGGTTTAATCCCTGGGTCAAGAAGATCCCCTGGAGAAGAGAATGGCAAACCATTCCAGTGTTTTTGATTGAGTAATTCCATGGACAGATGTGCCTGGTGGGCTATAATCCATGGGGTCACAAAGAGTTAGACATGACTGAGTGAATTTGACTAACTGAGAGATAATCCACATGCCACACCTTCATGTCTTTTGGGGTTTGGTTTGCATTTCCCTAATGACTAATAATCAATGTGATTAAAGCATCTGCCTATAATTTGAGAGACCCGGGTTCCATCCCTGGGTTGGGAAGATTCCCCTGGAAAAGAAATGACAACCCACTCCAGTATTCTTGCCTGGAGAATCTCATGGATGAGGAGCTTGGTGGGCTACAGTCCACCGCGTCGCAAAGAGTGAACATGACTGAGCGACTTCACTTTCGCCTTCAATTACTAATAATCAACCTGATTTCGGTGTTGACCATCTGATGATGTCCATGTGTAGAATCTTCTCTTGTGTTGTTGGAAGAGGGTGTTTGCTATGACCAATGCGTTCTCTTGGCAAAACTCTATTAGCCTTTGCCCTGCTTCATTCCGTATTCCAAGGCCAAATTTGCCTCTTACTCCAGGTGTTTCTTGACTTCCTACTTTTGCTTTCCAGTCCCCTATAATGAAAAGGACATATTTTTTGGGTGTTAGTTCTAAAAGATCTTGTAGGTCTTCATAGAATCGTTCAGCTTCAGCTTCTTCAGCATTACTGGTTGGGGCATAGGCTTGGATTACCGTGATACTGAATGGTTTGCATTGGAAACAAATAGAGATCATTCTGTCATTTTTGAGATTGCATCCAAGTACTGCATTTCAGACTCTTTTGTTGACCATGATGGCTACTCCATTTCTTCTGAGGGATTCCTGCCTGCAGTAGTAGATAGATGGAGAGAGAAGCTATAGAAGTAGTAAAAGAAGGAGAAGCTCTATACGGTCCACAAAAACAAGACCAGGAGCTGACTGTGGTTCAGATCATGAGCTCCTTATTGCCAAATTCAGACTGAAATTGGAGAAAGTAGGGAAAACCACTAGACCATTCAGGTCTGACTTAAATAAAATCTCTTATGACTATACAGTGGAAGTGAGAAATAGATTTAAGGGACTAGATCTGATAGATAGAGTGCTTGAAGACCTATGGATGGAGGTTTGTGACATTGTACAGGAGACAGAGATCAAGACCATCCTCATGGGAAAAAAATGCAAAAATGCAAAATGGCTGTCTGGGGAGGCTTTACAAATAGCTGTGAAAAGAAGAGAGGTGAAAAGCAAAGGAGAAAAGGAAAGATATTCCCATCTGAATGCAGAGTTCCAAAGGATAGCAAGAAGAGATAAGAAAGCCTTCTTCATTGAACAATGCAAAGAAATAGAGGAAAACAACAGAATGGGAAAGACTAGGGATCTCTTCAAGAAAATTAGAGATACCAAGGGAATATTTCATGCAAAGATGGGCACAATAAAGGATAAAAAAGGACCTAACAGAAGCAGATGATATTAAGAAGAGGTGGTAAGAATACACAGAAGAACTGTACAAAAAAGATTTTCATGACCCAGATAATCATGATGGTGGGATCACTCACCTAGAGCCAAACATCCTGGAATGGGAAGTCAAATGGGCCTTAGAAAGCATCACTACGAACAAAGCTAGTGGAGGTGATGAAATTCCAGTGGAGCTATTTCAAATCCTGAAAGATGATGCTGTGAAAGTGCTGCACTCAATATGCCAGCAAATTTGGAAAACTCAACAGTGGCCACAGGACTGGAAAAGGTCAGTTTTCATTCCAATCCCAAAGAAAGGCAATGCCAAAGAATGCTCAACTACTGCACAGTTGCATTCATCTCACATGCTAGTAAAGTAA
>SJYC01024510.1:0-14212 GCA_006408675.1 Madoqua kirkii | reverse complement strand
GTTCCAAATAGGAAAAGGAGTACATCAAGGTTGTATATTGTCACCCTGCTTATTTTACTTATATGCGGAGTACATCATGAGAAACACTGGGCTGGAAGAAGCACAAGCTGAAATCAAGATTGCTGAGAGAAATTTCAGTAACCTCAGATATGCAGATGACACTACCCTTATGGCAGAAAGTGCAGAGGAAATAAAAAGCCTCTTGATGAAAGTGAAAGAAGAGAGCAAAAAAGTTGGCTTAAAGCTCAACATTCAGAAAATGAAGACCATGGCATCTGGTCCCATCACTTTATGGGAAATAAATGGGGAAACAGCAGAAACAATGTCAGATTTTGTCTTTGGGCTCCAAAATCACTGCAGATGATGACTGCAGCCATGAAATTGAAAGACGCTTACTCTTTGGAAGGAAAGTTATGACCAACCTAGATAATATATTCAAAAGCAGAGACATTACTTTGCCAACTAAGGTCCCTCTAGTCAAGGCTATGGTTTTTCCTGTGGTCATGTATGGATGTGAGAGTTGGACTGTGAAGAAGGCTGAGCACTGAAGAATTGATGCTTTTGAACTACGGCATTGGAGAAGACTCTTGAGAGTCCCTTGGACTGCAAGGAGATCCAGCCAATCCATTCTGAAGGAGATTAGTCCTGGGTGTTCTTTGGAAGGACTGATGCTAAACCTGAAACTCCAGTACTTTGGTCACCTCATGCGAAAAGTTGACTCATCGGAACAGACTGATGCTGGGAGGGATTGGGGGGAGGAGGAGAAGGGAATGACAGAGGATGAGATGGCTGGATGGCATCACCGACTCAATGGACATGAGTTTGAGTCAACTCATGGGAGTTGGTGATGGACAGGGAGGCCTGGCGTGCTGTGCGATTCACGGGGTCCAAAGAGTCAGACACGACCAAGGGACTGAACTGAACTGAACTGAATGACTAATAATGTTAAACAACTTCATATGCTTATTGGCCATTTTTCTATCTGATTTGGAGAAATGTTTATTCAGTTCATTTTCTAATTTTTAAATTAGGCTATCTTTTTATTACTGAGCTATATGAGCTCTTAAATATATCTTCTTCATCAGACATTTGATTTACAAATATTTCTTTCCCAGTCTTTTCACTGTCTTGATAATGTCCTTTGAAACACAAAAATTTTAACTTTGATGAAGTGTAACTTATCTTTTTCCTTTTGTTTTTCAGGCTTTCAATGCCCTATCTATAAGTCCATTCCCAAATCTGAGGTGATAAAGTTTTATCTCAATTTCTTCTAAGAGTTTTACAGATCTTTTATATCTAGGTCTTTGTTTCATTTTGAATTAATTTTGCATATGATGTGAGGTAAGTGTTCAACTTCATATACATCATTTTGTATATGATGTGAGGTAAGTGTTCAACTTCGATCTTTTGCATGTGGATATCCAGTTTTCCCAGCGCAGTTCATTGAAAAGATTATTCTTTTCCCATTGGATAGACCTACGGAGGCCTAGAGGAGAGACTTATGGCAGTCTGCAGAACTTACAAACCCTAAAAGCAGGCTTGTTATCCTTTGAGCAGGGAATTTCAGTTTCTGAGCACTTGGATTGTGGTCTAGAAGTGGGAAAGAATACAGGCTGTGAGTGAACACACCTCATTGGCCCTGTGGACTCCTTGTCTTGTGGAAATTGATATGTCTATCAGAGGGCCAGCTGGGTCTCCAAAAAAGCAGGATCTCATGGAGGATGTCTCTAAGTGGTCCTGTGACAGTCTCATGCATAATATTCTCAAGTCCCATCCTGTAGCCCACTGAATTGTACTCAAACTCCTCAACTTAGTACACTAGGCCTACCACAACCTGATTTAATCCTATTTTCCCATCCCTTCTCATTTCTCCATGAATTCAGCTCCTTCTAAACCTCCAGGAAGAATTAGTTTCTTTCTCGTGCTTTGATAACCCTCAGCATTACTCTTAAACACACTTCCATTAAAGCATGTTATAAGATTACTTTGTTGTTATTTGCTTGTATATCTGTCTTCCCTATAACCCAGTAAGCTCCTTGAGATGGATTTGTGGTCTTTGGTCGGCATGGGAGCACTCTTTTTTCAAGTAACAGTACCTCCTTTAGGCTTCCCTGGTGGCTCAGTGGTAAAGAATTCACCTGCAATGCAAGAGATACTAGTTCAATCCCTGAGTCAGGAAGATCCTCTGGAGAAGAAAATGGCAACCCACTGCAATATTCTTGCCCGGAGAATCCTATGACAGAGGAGCCTGGTGGGCTACAGTCATGAGGTCACAAAGAGTCCCAACAGCTGAGCAAGTAAACCATCACCAGCACCCACTTTTTCTTAGGAAACTGTTCCTCCCTCTCTACCTTTGCAGACCCCTTCGTTGTAGTATGAGATTTAAATGGTAGCAGATGTCTGGACTCATTAAACTGTACACATTAAATATGTGCAGTTCTCTGTATATGAATTATACTTTAATAAACTTTTTTTTTTTAAGATTGCTGACCTTGCCCCTATAGCCGCAATGTCTGACAGCATATGACCTATGCTGGACCAATCAAGTTCTTTCCTAGGATATTTTTATATGTAACTGTGTGGAAAAGTTTTTTTTCCTCTTGGGTGGAAAAAAAGAGAGAATGTATAAGCTGGGGTTCTTGGTTGCTATGGTGTTAGTTTCATGCGAAATTGCCAAAACAGAAATCAAGCTGACATAAGGGATGGGAAGAAACATCTGAAAAGCACTCAGGTCTCTAGCCCATGTTGTCCTGGTCATTTCTGCAGTTTGAATATGTGAGTCAATGAACTCCCCTTTTTAGCCTCAGCTAATTGAAGTTTGGTTTCTGTAATTTGCAACCCAAAAAGTTCAGTAAGTTTTTCCTCCAGAGTGGAGGCCAGGGTTTGTTCATTTTTTGTATCCTGAAGTCTAGCAAAGACCCTGGCACAGAACAGGCACTCAAGACATTTATTTATTGCTTTAAAGCAAAGCACAAATTGGCTGAATTAATTAATTTTCTGAGAACTGTGCTGGTCAGTCTAAAATGAAAAGAAAGCCTCCAATGTTACTTAGGTATATTGGGAGAACAAAAGCTTGATGGTTGTATAATTAAATGTGGAGGGAAAATAGAGTAAAAAGTAAAACAATCCCAGAAAAAGAATAAATCTGCCGCCAACTTGGCAAAGTGAACTACAGCAAGCTAGAAATATTTGTTTCTCTCACCTCGTCTCCAATAGTTTTCAAAGTAAAACTTCCTTTTGTAAAATATAAAACTTCCTTTCAGAAAGTATTATACTTGTGATTTTGCTTGTGAAAGATGGAAACCAGAGGGTTTAACTTCCCTCCCTGAGCCTTGTTGTAGTTAACCATCCTAGTTTGGGCTTCAGGAGGCGGGGGAAGAGGGTGAAGTAAAAGTGGAGAACTGGGTTGACCTTTGCGAACCCACAAGTATAATTACTTATTCCCAAGCAAGAAAGGGCACTTCACTGTACCTCCCTTCAGGCATTCAGTAAAGAAAGTCTGGTTATAAAAGTGACAGAAAAATACAACCACATCTTCACCAAACAGGTCTGGCTGGTTTAGGACCATGTGTTTTGCAAACTTAAACGGTTGTGCCAATAAGGTCATGAAGAGTCCACCCATTGTGAAAACCCCGGGGTCAGTTATTCCCAAAGCTGGATTGCAACCCTTAGAGGTTATCTGGTCCAACTCTAGTCCAGTGTCTGGTCATCTCTATTCTAGCCTTTAGTTAATTTCCAGTTCCTTCTTCAGCCCACTTCTTGAGACCCAGGTCTCCAGACAGCCCATCTCATCTCTGAACTTAGAAAAATCTTCATTGACGTGGCTGAAATATATTTTCAGAAACTTCCAGTCACTGGTTCAAATGACTTTGCTTAAGTTTTTGGAGAATAATCTAGTCCCTCTTCCAAATTAATCCCTCCTCCAAATACTTGAGGTGAGTATCTTTGGGCACACCATTAGATAGTATTAGGCAAGACATCCCAGGGTCCTTCAGCAATCCCTCACAGGACTCCAGAGCGTTAATCTCGGCAGGCACACGGCAGCAATTGCAAAGGACTTGCAGCCAGTTAGGGCCAGGTCGCAATCCTTGTCCATCAAGGCACCTTGTGTGTGTGTACATTACTTACCTTTATTGATTTCAAATTTATCACTGCTAAGAGAAAGATATAACCTCTCTGAACTGTACTTTACTTGTAAAATGGAAACAATCATAGTTATATTATGGGTGTTTTGAAATTATGTGAGCTATCACATTATAGAATGGTTAGTACAATACCTGGAATACACAAACTACACTATTGTTGTTAGTATTATTATTTTATTATTTTAATAATATTTTCTAGAGTGTATTAGCCAACTCAGGCTGTCATAACAAAATACCATAGACTAGGTGGCTTAAACCACAGAAATTTATTTCCTACAGTTCTAAAGACTGGATCAAGGTGCTTATAAAAGATGCTATCTAAGATCAAAGCGGCAGAAAGGTAGGTCTGATTCTGAGACTTCTCTTGTCTTATAAGGGGCCACCGTTTATCTTGCTGTGTGCTCAGTGATTGCTTACTTGTGCACAGAGAGAGAGAGAGTATGAGAGAGAAAGTTACTGGGTTTCTCTTTTTATGAAGACATTAATCTTATCATACTAGAGCTTCACACTTATGACCTCATTTAACCTTAATTACCTCCTAAGGGCCCTATCTCCACATACAGTCACACTGGAAGTTAGAACTTCAACATACAAATTTTGGGAATACAAAGGTCAGTCCATAACATGTGCTGTTATACTATAATTCTAACATTTAAAAGGGAAATATGCATTCAGCTAAGGAGTCAGCATCTACAAATGTTCTCAGGTGAAAGACTGAGTATGGTTGCATGTGACTGAGGCAGAGAATACAAAGGAAAGATAAAATTGAGAAGCAAATAGGGGTACCATGTGCTAAGAAGTATGCATTTTTCTCCTAAGGGCAATGAGGAGACTTTGAATGGTTTTAAGTGGGAACGTGGCCTAGTATATTTTGTGCCTTATTAGGATCATTCTATCTGCAGGCAGAAAATGATTTCTCATAATCCTATGAGGAACCTAACTTGCAAGTATTACAGGGTTGTCCTCAGGATGGTGGAAAGAAGAGAGAAGTATTAACAATCTGACACAAACCCCAAGGATGGTTTTGAACTCAAATCTTAATGGTTTGTATTCAGTCTTTCTAATAACTACTAGCACAGCCCCCCTGCCTGCCTATCAACCCTCCTCCTGCAGCCTTTCTATAATCTCCAATTTTCTCTGATGGTTGTGGAAGAGTGAATTTCGGGTGCTGTTACTAATTAGCATAGTGTAAGATAAGCAGCAATTTGGTTGGAACATTTTAATAATAGTTATTTTCTCTTTTGCCTGTGTTTAAAAGTTCTAATTTAATGAATAAATTATCTTCAGAGATCTAAGTTATTTCTAGTTTTGTTGTTCCATCTGATATGTTAATTTCAACAACAGATTTATTTTATTAATAAAAGATGAAACTTAAAAAAAAAACAAAAAACTTCCACCTTGAAGTCTAAACTGACTTATATGTGAATGCCCTGGGAAGTTTGGTGAACAGTCTTTACACAGAAGAGTTTGGACAATGAACTTTGCAGACAATTTCATATCCAAAGTTGGGGCATGTCTAAATCAGAGTCATCTGAATTTCTTTTGAACAGTTTTTTTTAAGCCACTTGGGTTGAGATTGTTTTTCCTTCGAATGAAAGCCAGGAGGTGCAACAGAAATAATCAGTGAACCAGTAACTCTTAGACTGGGTCCTTGGCTTCACCATTAACTGCCTATACGGTGTGGCATATGCCCACAACTCTTCTGGATCTCAGTTATTCTAGGAAAACAAGAGAGCTCATTTCTAAAGACTTTATAAAAGTGTGCCTCTTATATTTTTGAACAGTTTTTTTTAAGCCACTTGGGTTGAGATTGTTTTTCCTTCGAATGAAAGCCAGGAGGTGCAACAGAAATATCAGTGAACCAGTAACTCTTAGACTGGGTCCTTGGCTTCATCATTAACTGCCTATATGGTGTGGCATATGCCCACAACTCTTCTGGATCTCAGTTATTCTAGGAAAACAAGAGAGTTCATTTCTAAAGACTTTATAAAAGCGTGCCTCTTATATCAGAGTTTGCTAAAGGAATGTGGCCATGAATAAAATATATATGATCCCCGATCCCACTGAGTATTTATTATTATGGGGAAACATAACTTCTAAAACTGTCATGTTAATTAATAAATAGGATGCATTCAGGTAGTGTATGTGTTTAAGAACATTAAATGGGATAATACCAATAATATCCAGAGAGATATGTGTTTGTTAAGAGCAACTATTTATATAGGGTGGGTAGACAGGCAAACTTTTCTGAAGAGGCTCCTTCTTTGCTAATATTTGAGGGGTGAGAAACAATTATCTACATGAAGATCTAGGGTAAGAGCATTCCAGGCAGCAAGAGGAGCTAGCACAAGGCCTGGAAGAGTGAAGGAGCTTGGTGCATTCCAGGGATAAGGAGGTGAGTGTGGCTGGTGCTAAGTTGTTTCTGTCATGTTTGACTCTGTGAGACACTATGGACTGTAGCCCACCAGGCTCCTCTATCCATAGGATTCTCCAGGCAAGAACACTGGAGTGGGTTGCCGTGCCCTCCTCCAAGTGCTCTTCCCACCCCAGGGATTGAACTTGTGTCACTTACACCTCCTGCATTGGCAGTCAGGTTCTTTACCTCTAGTGCCACCTGCATGGCTGGAGAGTGGTGTAAATGGAGCGGATATGGAATGAGGTTAGAAAGGTGCATGGTGGCCAGATCATGTAAGGTCTGGTTAGCTGTGGAAGGGGGATGGATTTTATTCAAGTGGTCATGAGCAATTCTGACCCATCAGACAGTTTTGGGCAAGGGAGTAATGTGGTCTATCTTTGTCTTATTTTGTTTTTAAAGGTTTGTCCAGAGGCTCTGTGGAGATGGGCTGTATTAATGAGTAAGAATGAAGCCAAGACACGAAGTAAGCACCTGCTGCAGTAACCCAGCTGAGTGATGGCCGCAGTGGGAGGGGGTGGGTGTGTTACAGAGCTGGACTCAAGAGCACATGCTGAGGAGTGGATGTTTATACCTCCAAGCCCTACTGGTCTATTAAGATGCCATCATTCTATGCTCCTAGCTGACTCCCCCTCTTCCTGCCCACATCTATGAGATGGCTGCTTGGGATGAGAAAAGCAGTTTGTGGTTATGAGGCAGATTCACACTGGCTG
This sequence comes from Madoqua kirkii, assembly GCA_006408675.1. Taxonomy (NCBI): domain Eukaryota; kingdom Metazoa; phylum Chordata; class Mammalia; order Artiodactyla; family Bovidae; genus Madoqua; species Madoqua kirkii. Next base: position 6,941 of record SJYC01024510.1, on the reverse strand, counting down.
CAGAGAGACCAGAGTGACCTTTTATCCACTAGCATGATGCTTTGTCTCAATGAGTCACTAGAACATTTGATGAGAGAAATATCTCTGAAGGAAAAAGAAAAGTAGTGAGTACCTGATGGCATTGAGAACAAACTTGAACCCTCTGACAAAGCAAAGCAATGTTTCTGCTTTCTTTTCCTTTCAAATTTATTCCCAAGAATTTGGTACATTCAGTTTGGCTGTAGTGGAGACAGCTGTTTTAAACAGAATCAAATCCAATTTCCATGACATTTTGCATGGATGCAGATTTTGGCATTCAAATGATTCGTGAGTGCAATTAATAAATGGCATTATTATCTTCGAACACTCAGTGCATTATATTTTCAGGATGTGCAGCATACCTAAATTTTAACAGCTTCTTTTCTGCCTTCATTTTTATGTAATCATGTCACTGAAGTTTGGGGCTACATAACCTACAACATAATTATATTCCCCATCAGGATGAAAAATAAGGTATAATTCTCTTCTTGCTATGATGCAAATATTGGGATGTGTCCATTTAAAAAGAACTAACATGTTAAACCCAAGATCCTAAAATGTCATATTTATTCTATATCTACTAAGAATGTGGTTGATATCTTTGGGATCTAGCTTTGCCAATAATTTTCTTGTACAAGTGATTCCACCAAGTATGTCTGGGAGGCCCAGAGATTGGACCCATTTGTTCAGCAGATATTTGAGCCCCTTACTCCATGCAAGATACTCCACACTGAACTCTGTGGAAATCACAAAGTATAATGACATTTCTGCCCTCCATCTAGCTAACTACTCACATGGGAAAGTAGTACAGAAAAGATGCAATCATCTTTTTAAAAAGCACAAGAATCTAAAAATATATACTAATATAGGGCATCTCAGAATAGCAGGATATGATCTGGTACTCAATAATGCTTATAACTGTGCTTCTCAAACTGTTATATGCACACAAATCTCTTTAGGCTTCTTGTTAAAATGCGCATTCTGATCTGTAGTTTGGGGGCAGTGGGAATAAGTTCCTACTTAATGCCAAGGTTGAAGGCTCATGGCCAAATTTTGAGTAGCCAGGGATAATATTTAAGATGTCCAAACTGTACACTGAGGCATCCTTAATATAGGGCATCTCAGAATAGCAGGATATGATCTGGTACTCAATAATGCTTATAACTGTGCTTCTCAAACTGTTATATGCACACAAATCTCTTTAGGCTTCTTGTTAAAATGCGCATTCTGATCTGTAGTTTGGGGGCAGTGGGAATAAGTTCCTACTTAATGCCAAGGTTGAAGGCTCATGGCCAAATTTTGAGTAGCCAGGGATAATATTTAAGATTTCCAAACTGTACACTGAGGCATCCCAGGGTGCTACAGTGAATTCACAGGGACACCATGGGATATATTTTTTTTAATTAAAAAAATCCCAGAGACAGTAATCCTCATAATATGTGTTACTAGTAGTTCATTGTTTCTACATTAGATCACACTACATTCCTCTATCTTATAACTTGGCAAAGCTGGATTCTCACAGTAACTCTACTGTGATAAAAAAAATGTAACTACTACACAAAAATCCATATGGAACAAGCAAAGAAAGTGGTGGTGTCCAATCTGATTTCAAAGTTTAAGAAATTGTGTAATGCCCAACAGGCACATATATCCATTAGTAAGTAATTATGGTTATGTAAGAATAAAATTTCAAAGAGCAGTTTTCTTTCAGTTTGTATGTAGCATTTCTTTCCAACAGCGGCTAAGTTGTTAGGACATGATTTTTTCAGACATAACTGCTAATGGTGAAGACTATTAGGATTTCTTTTGGCCAAGGAATACCACACGCAAAAAATTGGGAGACACAAGATGCTGTGAATAGAAAAAATTTGGAAGTCTCTGAACTAGCTAATGAGTACTATGACTTCAGAGATGTCTGGGTGGCCAGGGAAGGTCACATGGAGGTTGTAGAACCTGGGTCAGGTCTGCAGGAGAAGCTGCACTCCCCAGCTTAGACTTTCGAATTAATTCTGTAACAGTGTCTACCTCTGCCTCAAGGAGTGGAGACTCCAAGGGACATAGCAAGCCTCCAGCAAGGCTCTAAATGAAGAGCCCACTCTGTTTTCCAAGGACAGTCATTTTTGAACTTAGAAGGAAGGGGAGGGGATTTAACTAGGCTGATTTTATTACAAAATTCTTCATCTCTTGTTATCTCCTGGGTTTCAGATGCGTTTAATTATCCTTCCCAAATGCTATATTCTGCTTTTAATGAAACTCTTTAAAAAAAAAAAAAAAGCTTCTTGATACAGATGCAAATTAAATTTGGTGTTTTGTTTACACGGAGGAAAATAAAAGATGGAACTGGTTTGCTTCTCCATGGCCTCTGAGGATAGTGTTTGGGGGCTTATTTTTAAACAAAAATAGGATTTTTATTATCATTGTCAATAGATGCTTATGGAATATACAAAATCAAATTTAGTTCATGTTTGCAAACATCTGGGCATTATTAAGAAATTCACTAAGGAATCCATAGCTATAGAAGTTTCTTTTTAAAAATACACACACATGCACACACACCAGATTTTCATTAGCACGAAATGTATAGTCTTCAGTTTCTTTTATGTGTTGGACATTGTGTTGTCCTTAATTCCAAGGAGCTCAAAATCAAATAAGCAAACAGAAGGATAAACAAATTCATAATTATAATGAAACCTCTTATGATGTGCCAGGCACCGTTCTAAATTTACAAGGATTGACTCATTTAATCCTCACAATATACCTATATCATTTAACAAATAAGGAATCTGAGGGACAGAGGAGTTAAATAACTGGTTCAAGGTCACATAGCTACTGAGTGGTAGCTTTAAGCAGCCCACACACTTAAACATAATACCGTTATAGAAACAGATGCCCAGGACAGAAGGGGTTGTGAGAAAGGACCATTAGGGGCTAGAGGATGCTTCCAGGTAGGGTTGACTTTTGAGTTGGGCTCTTAAATGTAAAGTAGTACATGGCGGATTATATGCAGAGAAGTCTGAAACAGCAGGTGAATTCTGGCAATCAGGCAGTTTGGTGTTGCTGGTGTGTGTCATAGGAGGGGTAAGGGTTGGGTGGGAAGTGCCACTGGAAGATGATCAGAAGGCAGATGATGAAGGACCTTGAATGTTACACCAAGCAGCTTAGACTCTGTCTTGTGGCTTATGAAAGACTGAAATAAAGGACAGACCCAGCCACATCTGCAGGCGCAATGCCCAAGCTGGGTATACAAATGTCTTATTCTCTGAACTGCTCTGGATTCTTAGTTTTCACAGACACACACACACAAAATCATACCAAGAATGCCCTAGTGGTCCAGTAGTTAGGACTTGGCACTTTCACTGCCAGGGCCGGGGTTCAATCCCTGGCTGGGAAACTAAAATCCTGCAAGCCATGTGGCATAGCCAAATAATAATAAATAAACAAATAATTTTAAAAGTTCTACTTGTCCCTCAAAGAAAGTAAAAGAAAAAAAAAGGAGAACACCCAAAGAATCACATGATTTTATTAAAGTAACATAAATTGTGGGAAAATTTGACTTACTATTGACTCCTTGACTAGCAAACAACACACCTTCTTTGTATCTCTTAAATGAATAAGAGATTAAGAAGATTAATTAAGAATTAATAAGAATAAATAAAATGAGTGGTAGTGGAAAACATTTATGACAAACATGATTGTCCTCCAAACTTTGACAAAGAGCTTTTTCCTTGAGTGTTTCTATAATAATTTACTTTATACCTTCATTCTGTCCCCAAACTCAAGGCTAAGCTTTATTCTGGGGTCAGATTTCAGTCCTGTACCTATCTCATGATCTTTGTATTTCCTGCCCATGTACCCTCCAGGCCCTCCATCATTTTAGAGACACTTGTCTTTGAACATACACATTAAATAGTATGAGGCCCAATCTTGAGTATTGTGAGAAAACCAAACCTTTTCCAAGATTGCCAAAGCTTCCTGGCAGGGGGTGGGGGGAGTTCTTACATTATCAGGGTCACCTCCTGTTTTGAATTCCAGCTTTCAGTGAATTCCTTTCTTTCTCATAATTGTACCCACTTATTTAGGGTCCCCTCCTCCCAAACAAAAGAGCTAGTGTCTTCTTATGAATTCTTCATCCTTTTGGGCCAACAAAGCCAGTGTAAACTGCAAACAGCTTTTAAAGTAACAATGTTTTCTTTCTTGTTACAATAATACCTTACATTATTACATGTATTATAGTTCCATAGTAGATTACATTTTTCAAAACATTTTCACAACAGAGAGGTTATGATTGTTCTCATTTTAGAGGTGAAAGGAAGAGAAAACAAACATTTATAGGCTGCCTTTTATGAGCTAGGCTTTCTCTTCCTGTTTCACAGGTTTTAGTTTATTAGCATAGGTGATCTAATTAAGCACATTTTTCCAATTGTTCTTCACAGTTTTGCAAGGTAGGCATTTGATTAGTATTTACTGCCCTATACAAATTTCCCCAACATTAAGCAGCTTAAAAGCACAAATATTCATGATCTCATACTTTCTGTGGATCAGGACCCTAGGTGCAGCTTCACTGGGTACTTCCGGGTCAGGGTCTCCCGGGAAGCCATGGTTCTGCTGCTGGTCTGCTGCTGCTCATCTAAAGGCAGAGGAAAGCTCCCTTTCCAGCTCACTCGAGTGGCTGTTGGCAGGCTTCAGTTCCCCATAGTGACCTCTCCACAAGGCGCCTCCCAACATGGCAGTTGGCTTCCCCCCAGTGATTCAGAAAGAAAGTGGAAAGAGCTCTCATAATCTGTAACCCAATCTTGGAGTGACCTCCCATTACTTTCTCTATAGTCTGTTTGTTAGAAGTGAATCACTGGGTCCAGCCCTGCTGCAGGAGAGTGGATTACAGAAGGGTGTGGATACCAGGAATTAGGACTATTGGGGGTCATCTTTGAGGCTGCCTACCACAGCATGATAATCCCTACTTTGCAGGGGGAGAAAAAGATGTTGAAGAGATTAGCAACTTGATCAAGGTCTTACAACTGGCTATTGGTAAAGCCAGCAGTGAATTTTCACCTTAATGTTCTAGGCAAAAATGCACATTTACTGGCTCTCAAAATCTCACTCTCTCTCTCTCTTTAATGAAAAAGAGCTGAGTCATTGGGGAAAAAACCAATATAATAATTTATTCAAAACAAAACAGAGAGCTCTTACAGTGACTTCTTGGGACCAGCACAGATTCAGCCATATCTTTTATCCCAGTAGTTTCCAAATGTTGGTCTCCATCTAAGAAGCAGTTTTGGCCAGTCAGCAGCAAACTAAGAAAAAGAAAAACCATGTAAAGGTTTCCATAAAGACAAATAGTCAGTGAAAAGGGCTTTTCCTTATTTCTTTATCTTTTATTGAGGTAAGAACACTCAACCCTCTTAAGGAAGGAATTTTTAAGTGCACAGTACAGGCAGGCACAATGTCGTACAGGAGGAATCTAGAATGCATTCATCTTATATTCTGCCACTGTATGCCCATTGAACAGCAGCTGCCCAGTTCCGCCCTCCCCCCAGCATCTGGCAATCACCATTGTACCTTCATTTCTAAGAGTCTGACTATTTTAAATACCTGATACATTTGTTCTAGGCTTCCTAGGTAGCTCAGCTGGTAAAGAATCTGCTTGCAGTGCAGGAGACTCTGGTTTGATTCTTGGGTCAGGAATATCCCCTGGAGAAGGGATAGGCTACCAATTCCAGTATTCTTGGGTTTCCCTGGTGACTCAGAAGGTAAAGAATCTGCCTGCAATATGGGAGACCGGGATACAGTCCCTAGGTTGGAAAGAATCCCCTGGAGGAGGGATGGCAACCTATTCCAGTATTCTTGCCTGAAGAATCCTGTGGATAGAGGAGCCTGGTGGGGCCACATTCCTTGGGTTCTCAGAGTTGGACACAACTGAGTGAAAAGCACACTTAGCACACATTTGATCTTCTGTGATTGGCTTTTTCCAATTAGCATAATGTCCTCAGCATCATCCATGTTGTTACATTGGCAGGATGTATAATAGCCTCCAATGTATAATAGCCTCCAAATGCTAAAAAAGTGAAAAGGCTTTCTTTATTCTAATTTCCATTCTGTCCATTTAGGGGTGTTAAAACCATTCTTTTATAATGTGTTACTAACCATCGAATGGTGAAAATGTTAGTCACTCAGTCATATCCAACTCTTCATGATCCAAGGGACAGTAGCCCACCAGGTGCCTATGTCCATGGAATTCTCCAGGCAAGAATACTAGAATGAGTAGCCATTCTCTTCTCCAGGGGATCTTCCCAACCCAGGATCAAACCCAGGTCTCCTGCATTGCAGGCAGATTCTGGAATGGTGGTTTTTCTAAAAAGTTACTTTACTTATTTGATGAAACAAATAATTTGTAACACTGATAGATTCCTGGATTTTATATGAACTTTTACTGGTCTTTGAAATTCAAAAATTTAGAGATCTCTGCATCACACCATAGTTACCAGTTCAGTTTACTTCAGTCACTTAGTCGTGTCTGACTCTTTGCCACCCCATAGACTGCAACATGCCAGGCCTCCCTGTCCATCACCAACTTCCGGAGTTTACTCAAACTCATGTCCATTGAGTCAGTGATGCCATCCAACCACCTCATCCTCTGTCGCCTTTCTCCTTCCACCCTCAATCTTTCCCAGCATCAGGGACTTTTTAAATGAGTCAGTTCTTCACATCAGGTGGCCAAAGTATTGGAGTTTCAGTTTCAACATCTGTCCTTCCAATGGATATTCAGGACTGATTTCCTTTAGGGTGGACTGATTGGATCTCCTTGTAGTCCAAGGGACTCTCAAGAGTCTTATCCAATACCACTGTTCAAAAGCATCAATTCCTCAACACTCAGCTTTGTTTATAGTCCAACTCTCACATCCATACATGACTACTGAAAAAACCAT